>JAKSZP010001815.1:0-68319 GCA_022478985.1 Massospora cicadina
CTTCAAACTTAATTAGTTATTTTGGGCAATATCAACATATATTTACTATTTATTAATCTATCAATTGATGCTTTATTGGGTCTAAAGCCCAAAATCATCATTAACTTCAATTTACATAGCATCATCCATATTCAAATAATATTGGATGAACTCGAGATAAATTATAATCAAACTGCTCCACTAATTGATAATCCTGACTGATAAACTATAACTATTATTCTACCCTGGAGGGAACGAATCCCTTATTTCAATATTATCTTATCTCAAACTTCACCTTATCTTATGAGTACTTTATCTGTTACCTACTTCTCTTTATCCTCTAAAAGATTTAGGATAATATTTTCTAATTTATTCCCAGTCCCAACAGGGCTTGTGCTGATCATTCCTTATATACCTTATTTTATCCCTTACTTTACTAGCACTATTTAAGGTGCAAATGATTTACTCAATAAAATAACTTTTATGCTTTAAATCTTTTTGGCTCTTTAGTAGAAGTTCATTTTCTCTCTTGGGACCTCTGAACCATTATGGTTAAGTCCCTAACTATTACTTTTTAAAACCTCTGAACCTTCCTAGGTTAAGTCTAATTACTAACTATTAGGACCTCTGAACCTGTTATTAAAGTTAAGTACTCCTCTCGCCTGTCCATCTCAGCAAGCTTTGAAGAACCCGCCTTCAGACCTCCCTCAGTCCCAACATTCCTAATGTTTCATCTTTTTTAGAATTTATTCCCATGAACTCCTGCTTTTGGTTAGCCATTCATTCAGGGCTTCCTAATTCCTTCATTATTATATTTTTTGCCTCATTATAGGACCAGTTTTACCCTCGCAAATGGGGTAATACCAAGTTTAGACAAGTGGTGTCTAAACAATTGATTGCAGTAACAGCTTTTTGGTAATAACTGCAACCAAACATGGTCATTTCAAATAATCTGAAGAAAGCCAGGGCATTATCCTGATGAAAGGGTGGCAATTTTGGGGTGGGCAAAAATTCCTCAGTTTCCACATGCTCAGTTATAGAGCGAGTAGTGCGGCTAACCATTCTAATGCCAGTTGGTGTGTTGTCAGGGTCATTGCTGAGATGGTGGCATAGGCACTTGGCATATTTTGAGTAGGCTGAATGCTCCCTATATTACTTTCATCTTCATATAGATCCTGATCCCCAATCTCCGTTTCCCATAAATACAAGTACACTTATGTTTTTTCCATTCTTGTACTTGTTTCTGGAGCTAACTATGTTTTTTCTGTAATAACCAATTTTTTCCAGCCTCAGTTTGAAGTGCTACTTTGACCTGGAGTAGCTCCTTATCCACTTTGGAATATTTTTGCTCTAACTCAGATGTTTTTCCAAATAATTCATTATTGACTTTTGAGACAAGGTTGTCATCTTCTTCCACCAAAAACGCAATTCTCCATTTGGGATAAATTGGCTTGAGCCAGCAACATTAGAGTGGTCTGATTCACACTCTCCAGCTCAGTCCATAACCGCTGAATCTCTTCCTGCACTGATGACATGGTGGTCTTTCTTGACAAGACTCAACTACACCCCCTGTAGTGAGCACCAAGTGTAAACTTTTGGGATGATTACTGCACAGGTTGGTTGTTGAGTAAAATACAAACACTAGTTGTATGGTGATAACTAGTAGGTTGAGTTTCAAAATAAGTGGCAACGAATCCACTCTGGTAATGGTAATTGAGAAAAACAACTAGGGACTTATTTTCCCTTCAATACTAATTTAGAAGTAAATATAAAACTATATTGCAGTTGAATTCTGTTTTTTATTGGAAAATGTTAGGGGTTTTTATAGACATAAGACGGACAACTTTTCAGATAATTCACTGAAAATCAACTGTTTAGTCCCCAAAACTTCTAACACTCAGGATTAACTTCTGACAGTAGCAAATTTCTTCATCTTAATTAAACCCCAGCCGTGTAACATTTTACAAATTGCAACCATCCCTATGAGTTAGGAACTGTACACAGATGGTTTGGGAGCAATGTTACCTGATTACTACTACTATCTACTGCCAAAACAAGCATTAAAATTCTTCAGTAGCTTCATTAAAACGACCCTAATTGTTCAGCGCCTCATCTGTAATGATTCATTATAGCAATCTGACTATAGGCAATCATGCCCTCATTGAATTACCTAACTAACATTGTCAGGAATGATGCCCAATGAAATATTAATCAAAACAATCATTGGATTATGTCCTTTAATGAATTTCAACTACTAACTTAGTCGGGGATGATCCCCAACAAAAAAGTAATTGGATCTAATCATTGGATTAGGTCTTTTGATTAATTATGACTAATAATTTAGTTGGGGACGATCCCTGACAAAATATTATTCAAAAACAACCATAGGATTATATCCTTTGATATTTATGATTAATGATTTTAGCCAGCAACTATTGTTGAACAATTGGTTGCTTTAACAACCATCAATTTTTAATTGGCAAGTGAGATGGATAATGTAATCAACCAAATTTCCAACACTAGCTAATAAAATCATCCAAGTACAAGCTTTAGCTTCAAGTTCTCCTTGCTTCTACCACCTTAAAAGAGGGAACAAGAACTAACGCTAGTAGACCTACGCTACCTGAATATCAAGTTGGGGATCTTGTACTCTTCTATTAACATAGGTGGGAGGAGGATTCAAAAACTTGACACCTTATAAGCTGGTCCTTACCATATTATTTATCATTGGGGTATTGAATCCTCCATTGCAGCTGTTGATATTAATACTGTTTTCAATATAGTGTATAGTAGATTTCTTCATAGGTATGTGCCCTCTAAGCAAGATCTTGAGTGTAAGTCCAGGGAACGTCCCCTGTGTGTAGATAGGTCGCTCATCCCATTTCTGAGCAAAAAGGGGCCAAAGAGGGTGGCCATGCCCCTCCTCACACAGGGTGATCTCGCCCACATGGTAGATGAGCGCTGGGTAATGGCCTTCCCTCTCCAGACCCCTCCCCCAGTACCTTTGTTCACCTCAGCCAAACTCATTAGACAGATTAAGGAAATCTGTGCCTAGATCACCAAATTAAAGTTGATTGCTCCAAAACTGATGAAAATTAAGACCGAAAATTGGAATCCTCATATTCAAAGAGAAATGAAGATTAAGTTATTGGCCAGAATTGCTAATGGTTTTGATTCACCCAGCAGTGCAATTGTCAAAATTTAACCCCATCTCAAAATTGTCAGGGATCATCCCTGACATGCAGGTAGTAGCATCAGATACCAGTGATGATAGTTGAAAGCTCCCTTCCAGCAAATTGGGAGTTGCAGCTGATGCAACGCTTTTGACCAAATTAATGGCCTAGCAACTGGGGATGGGCAGGTTGGGCAGCCCAAACTTATTCCCAACCAATTGGGACCACTGATACGTGGGGTGGCCTTGAGGGATTCCCACTGCTCGTCAGGCCAGAAACCGTTGCACTAACCATTGGAAATGCAGTCAAGCCTCAATTTGGGCATTCGAGGTCAAACTGACAGTGACTCAGCCTGCCACCAAATCTTTTGATGTTGGTTCTTATTGATCTTATATTCCCCCATCCCTGAATAATTCACTGGTTAGGTCAAACAAGAGGGACCTGATCCATTCTTGTCCCCACATTAATTGAACACTGTTTAATTAGTTGCATTACATTGAGAAAATTGTTAACCATTTTTAAATTTAAATTTATTGTGGGGAAGGCTGACCATGGGATGGACACTTCCAAAATTGACTCGACTGAGACAACACTTAGTAACAGGGAAGGCACCCCAGAGAAGCGATGCTATCTCTTGTTGCCAGCGGGAATGCCACTTATGGGGAGGGGGGAATGTGTGAAGGGGCCGTAGCCACAATTGAACATGTGCTGAGGAAAATGTCTGATTTGATGAACCAAACTGGGAACCAGGAGGAGACCAGCTGTTGGTGATGCGGTGGGAGGTATCCAAACATCCACGCTCAAAAGTGGTCCACCAAATAAGACTGGAATCTGTGGACAGCTTCTGGGAGGGTGGGGATGGAGCCTGCGATGGCATCCAAGACAATCGTGTGGATGGTCCACATGGCGATTGCAACCACCAGAGAACGGAGGGAGGGTGGAAGGGGGGAGGCCATTGATAAAGCAAATATATCTCTTGACAGACTGAAGGGATGTGTTTGATTCTGGCCCAGTAAACGTTGAACTTCGCGCCATATTACTCTAGAGGTAGAACACTTCTCCAGGCGGTGGAACAGCGTTCCATACTGGCCACACACGATGCAGGATGAGTGTAAAGCGTTAGAGCACTCGGCTGTATGGTACACCTGCCTCAGGCAGCGCCACACATGGGAGCGGATTTGAGGCTGCAACAGAGGATGGTAGCGTATTTCCAGATGGTTTTTTGGGTCTCAATGGAGTAAGGGATGCCCATCATGTCCAGGTAGTCCACCCTGGATAGGACATGGGGCCGTGTGGGGATCACACCATCATGGATGGGTAGCCCCTGTACCTCTTGTGTGAACTGAGGAGAGGGGCGGCCTCTTTGGGTTGTATGTCCATTATACGAATTCTCCACTCAGCGCTCCACATGGAGAGTAGGATTTGTTTGTAGTGGGTTTTAGTACCGTGAGGTTCTGTGGCCGATGGGTGTGAAGCCAGGTATTTCATCAGGGAGTGGGGGTTCAATGGATTGTTGAGGCCCAAGGTGCGGGAGAAGTTGGAGCAGGCCGCGCGGGACCAGTGCTGGTAGGGGAGTGTAGGAGCGGTGACAGCCGCAATCCAGGTACCCAAGATCTTGGCCGCATGGGCTCTGAAGTCAAGCAGGCCCATGCCGCCATGCTGATGAGGGCCAAACATGACTTCTAACCGTACTGGTGGAGGGCGGCCTGACCATAGCAATCCTTGCAGCAGGGCATGCAAGGATTTGAAGAAGCTTGGGGAGAAGGGGATGGCGTGGGCTCCAAACCAGACTTTGAAGAGGAGCATAGCGTTGGCAAAACGACCCTGCCAGTAAGGGAAGTAGGGTGGGCTCTGAGGGAGGCGATGCGCTTTGTCACGTTGTCTAGAATATGACTCTCCATTACTGCTGATGCATATCCGCCTGCCTCCACCCACACGCCCAGATGGCGGACCAGCCCTATGGTAGGGCGTGGCACAAAGGGGAGCACCAGTGGGGCGGTGTGGGGTGAGCTGGAAGGTGAGCGCGTGTGAGCAGATGGGCTGGGCTGGGCGCTGGTTGCAGGGGCCCAGCAGTTATGATACCGACCAAGGAGGATGATTTCGGTTTTGGAGGCGTTCAGTGAAACATTACTTACCTGGGAATACTCCTGGATGAGAGCTTCAAGTGCGCGTGCATATTTATTATTAGACACCCCAACCACGCAGTCATCTGCAAACGCCATCATCTTGACCGGGGCTTGGCCTGGCACACGGACCCCAGTGAGTTGGGCATTCGCGTTTTAAAGTAGTGGGTCAAGGCTGAAGTTGTATAAGAGTGGGCTGAGGGGGTCCCCTTGTCACAAGCCCCTTTATGGCGGACTACTTCTGTTAGGAAGCCAGGGCCACGTACTGCCATTGTTGCAGATTCCGTGAGCAGCATTACCCAGTCGATGAAGCGAGGGGGTAAGCGGAATTGATGGAGGCAGGCCCTGAGGTATTCCCACTTTATTCTATCATAGGCCTTCTGTTGGTCCAAGATCGCAAGTGCCCCAGAGGTTGTGGACTGGCACGCGTTGGCCACAGAGTGCACGTTGTCCCAAATTGACATTCTGGGTATGAAACCGAATTGTTCTGGGGAGATGATGGCAGATGCTACAATCCCTAAACGGTTAGCCATGATTTTTGTTAAAAATTTTGTATCCATGTTAGTTAAAGAAAATGGGGCGCCAGTTGGCTAAGTCTAGCTTGTCCCCTTTCTTAAAGTGTGTGACTGTGAAGGCCTCTTGTCCTCCTGGCAGGAGGCGCATTTCCAAAAGGCTCTGGTTAAGTGAGGCCAGCAGTATTGGGGATATATATTTTAAGTACTTTTTGTAGAATTCATATGGAATGCCATCCGGGCCTGGGCAATTTTGGTTTGGTGCACTGCAAATGGCTGTCCATAATTCGTTTGGAGTAATCAAATTCATTATTTCTGGGTATTGGGAAATGGTGAAGATGTGGGCTTGGTCGAGAAATTCCGCCACTTCAGCCAGCTGAATTAGATTGGATTGGTATTAACTTGGAGTGATACTTTTGTGTTTCAATTGCCACTTCAGCTGGCGTATCCACATTATAATCATCCAATCTTCGCACCTGTGTGCAGGCCACGCTCTGGCGTGGTACAATTTTTTTAAAAAAATATGAGGTGCACTTGTCACCTTTTGTGATGCGTTTGGCCCTGTACTGAACACAAACCCAATGTTTGTGTTGCCTTTTGAGAACGTTGAGGTGGGCGGCTGCCTTCACCCACTTCCGGCCCAATGCAGAGCTGTATCATGTAGCCAGGATGTTGGACTCCAGGTGTGCCAACTCTGCCAGAGCGCGCGAAATGACAGCTGATGTGGCTCATGAGCATCTGGAGGAGAGGTGGCGAGATTGGCGGATGGTATTTTCTTTGAAAGTTGCCCATGTGGAAATGGGGTCCATGCAAAACGGTGCAACAAACTCTTTTGCCAAAGTTGCTGATTCCACCCACATGGAAATTCAAGGCGACGCAAGCTCGGGGGGGGCGGATTTTACACCAATTTGGGGCCTTAGCAGCTGTGACAGGTAGGTGGTAGGTTATTGAGACCAGTCGATGGTCAGAGAATTCCATTTTTGTTGTTTTAAAGTGGTTTATGTGGGGTTGGAATTTCACCAGCGTTAGGATAAGGTCAATGTGGGACATGGACCTTAATTGGCCGTTGTGGATGTGGGGGCGCATCATGTTCTTGAGCAGCGGGGCTTGCCGCGGCAGTGCATCCATTAACCCAAGGGTGGCCTTTAGAACGCAAAGTTCAATGTGGCCCTGGGGGGTGTGGGAGGAGGAAGGCTACCGGTCCGTTGGAGTGTTTAGCCAACAGTTCATGTCACCAACTACAAAAGGGTCTGAGGGTAGTGGGAGGGATTTGACCAATAAGAAAAGTTCCTGACACTCTCGTGCACCATTTGGGGCATAGATGTTGATGATAGCGTGTACCACGTCAGCCCATGAGAAAGTGACAATGAGGACTCAGCCATTGAGGAAGGATTCCAATGATAAAAATTTGAAAAAATTGTTTTTCCAAATTAGCACCCCACAGTGCTTTGACCAAAAGGATAAGGATGGGAGGAGCATTGTTTTCCAAGCCTCCTCGGAACCTTGTGGACAGTGGGACTCCTGGATGGCCAGGATATCCACGGGTTTATTTTTTTGTAAAAAACTCAGTTTCCTAGCCTGGGATGGCGAGGCCTTGAGTCTGGCAATATTCAACGTCCCTAAAGTGAAGGTTTCCCCCATCACACCTTAGGTGCAAGGGGGTGGGCACCTGGGCCCACTAGACTCCTCTAGATCCTCACTGCCTTCACAGCAGCGTGGGTGTTTGCAGCAACGCTATCAGTATTTTTGTTAATTTTTGCAGAAAGGTTTGCGTTGGCTTTTGCCTTCACTTTTTGTTTCCCTGACATCGGATGAATTTTTTGCGGTGCGGATGAGTTTGGTGCACCATCAAGTGGGGCAAATTTTTTTTCAGGTAGGTTGAAGGCCAAGTCAGTTTTGACCAGAGCTTGGTTGCAAAGATCGGGAGAATTTGAGTCACCTCTCAGATCCTCAGATCAGGTGGCCCAATTGGTATGGGCTTCCCAATCTAATTGGTTGATGGATTCCCAATTTGATTTTGCTGCGAAGGTTTCAATGTCTCCTGGCGTTGGGAGTGTGGGATAGTGGTGGTGACTTTGGCCGCTTCCTTGGCCGTGGCCCTGTGGGCCTGCTTGGCCTTCTTCCGCTCTTGTGGGGAAATAAGCTTTACCAGTAGGTAGCAGCCTTATGCTCCCCATGGGAAAGCCTCTTTCTGCTTACAGTTGGTTCATAGTGCGCTTCTCCACTGGCCATGGCTGCTGAGGGGTGCTATTGGAATGTGACGCCCTCTTTGGTAGGGCACATGTGTGCCTTATGGCCAAACACGTCACAGTGGGTGCAGATGGGGGGCGCGCTGTCCATGGTTGCCCGGAAAGGGTGGGTGGTATGCCCTTTGATATTAATAAAAGAGGAGTGCAGGATCTGGGTTAGGTCCTTAGCAATTTCCTTAGTTGGGGTCAGAACTGCAATGGCTTTGCTGGTGCACAGGTGTGGCATCAGCGTAAAGCGTTGCATTTTGAAAGATTCTATTCTGCCATAGATGGCGAGACCATCTTTCAGGTGTTGCTCCAAAATGTCACGTTTTACCGTAGTAGGCAAGAAGTTGAATGTGAGGAAAATTTGGTTGGATTTTGTCCATCTAGTGCATTTTGTTTCGATAACCTGTTGCCCTTTGGGGAGGTTGATCACTATGCGCACCACAGCAGCCTCATCTGCTGCCTCCTTATTTTTGAAACCTAGGTCCAGCCAACCATGTGACATGGAATGAGGTGCGTTATACACTGCAGTCAGGAAAAAAGTGTGCACATCCCCACAAAATTTTTCCCATAAAGCCGTTTGTTGGATGTCCAGAAACACGCAGACTCCGTATTCCACCAATGAAAGTGGCTGTGAGTGCGGCATATTGATGTACTGGTTGCATCGTGCTTGCCAAGAGAGGATTTCCAGGGAAATAGTGACCGCCAGTTTTTAGAAGTTTTTTCTCTATTCCACCAGTTTCTTTGGGGCGTTTTTGAACGTTTGAGGCCGTGGGCCTCCCACCTGCTCCTCTTACCTTACTTGCCCAACTGCTCACTGACATGGGCGCAGACTAATATCCTCTATGAGATTTATCAAACTAGATTCAGACTTGAATTGAATGGGTTGCAAAAGTGATTGCAACGAGAGAGAAAAGTTTAAATTGTTAACCATTTTTCTTCTTTTATTTTCCAAAAAAACCTTTCCCTAAATTTTATTTTTATGTTGAAAAAAAAACTTCCCTTTCCTTTGGCACTCACACACCCCTCAGGGTTATTGGCCATATTGTCTGTTATTTTATTATGTGCTTGTATGAGATTCTGGCTCACCGGCAGTTATTAGCGAAACTCCTTTCCAGTTTCATATCCATCGCACCAGAAGTAGTGCCTTTGGCATCCTGGTTTGCCATTCAGGTGCTCCAGCACCTGAGATGGAAGGCTGGTCTAATTTTAACTTTCTGTTTGGCTGACATAATTGACCAACCATTATCTTAACTATTTCCGCCTTTCTCATAGATACTGGAGTAGCAATGGTCCCTTCTTTTCAGCTGAAATAGGTTGTGAAGAAACCTTTCCCTGTCCATAATAGCCTAATTCCTCTCAAAAAGTCCAATCCACACCCCATAGTTGCTGCAGCTATTGTGACCTTATCAGTAGATTCTGACAATTTGACTTGCAACAAGCTTACTCCCCCTATAACCTAGCGGTTTCCCCTGACCCCACTGCCATCTCTTCGGTATCAATGGATTCATCCACAACTACCAGTAAAGAGAACTTCGTTTTATTCTTATTACCTATGAAGATTAGTGTTGGGTCCCATCACGTCTCCTTTGAGGCTCTTGTGGACACCAGAGCCGCGGGCAATTTTATGAGTGTTGAACTGGCCCAGCAATTGGAACTGACCTGGATGCAGGCCCTTTAGTAATGGTTGCTTCATCAGCCAACTAAGCCTCATACCTAGTTCTTTGGCCAGTTTCATTCTCAGTACACCAGTTCAGCTTTTGCAATTGGTTCTCATCAATGCCAAACTTGGTGTTCCTGGTTATTTTGAGAGTTGGATGGTGGCGTCAGCAACATGTCAAGATTCATCTTGAGTCAAATATGTTGTCATTTGTCAATGATCAAATGGAGGAGAAATTCATTTAATCAATACTCTCAAAAAAACTCAATATCAGAATTCCATTACTTCCTTCGTTTCCCCTTTGGGCCTTCCATCCAATTTTTCCAAAGAATTAATGCACTATCAGAGTATTTTTGATTATGAGAAGGCAGACTGTCTTCCCCCTCACACCAAATTCAACTTGTGAATTCCATACAATGGTACAGTTGGTGAATATCAACTGCCCGTTGTTTCCCCACACAGCGGAGAAGAAGGTTGCACTCAACACTTGGTTAGATGATATGCTTAAAAAGGTTGGTTGTTTAAGGAGACATCGCCAGTTGCGTCTCCCATTGCCTTCGCCAAGAAAGCTGATGGTTCCCTCTTACCCTGTGTGGATTATGGACATTTAAACAAATTTACGGTTCATGATCCCTACCCCCTGCCCCTAGAGCAGATGATCATCCAAGCAATCACCAAATCTCGTGTGTTTTCTAAATGGATCTCATCAATTCCTTCAACCAGATTTAGGCGATGGAAGGGAAAGAATGGTTAACAGTGATCCATACAAAGTGAGGCATTTTCCAGTTCCACATAATGCCCTTTGGGCTGAAGAATGTGCCCGCTATGTTTCAGCAAATGATTGACAGTGTACTGGGAGATCTCTGTTTCACTTGCGCGGTAGCATATATTGATGATATTATGTTTCACTCCCTGACTCCTGAACAACAAGCTATTGGTTTGGAAGTGGTCGTGGCCGCTTTGCACAAGGTGGGCTTGTTTATCAAGCCTTCTAAATGCGAGTTCTATAAAGAGGAATTTACCTTTCTTGGGAACCTCGTCCTTAAGGATGGCTACACGATTTTTCCCAATAAGTTGGACGCTATCCGTGAACAGCCTACTCTGAAAACCCAGAAACGATTATGGAGCTTTTTTGAGAACCATTATTTTTTAAAAAAATTTCCCTGGCCCTTTCCAAGTTGGCTGCCCCACTCCACTCCCTCACAGGCAAGAACGTACCATTTTGTTGGACACCCAAATGCCAGCAGGTGTTCAAGTCAATCAAAGAAGTGTTTTTATCCCCTCCCATCCTGAAACACGCGGATCCTGCCAAGCTGTATATCGTTGCATGTGATGCCTCCTAGGTAGCAGTGGGGGCAGTGCTGCTCCAAGAGCACGAGGGCTTGGAACATCTGGTTGCCTACTTTTCCTGAAAATTTTACTTCTATAGAGAAATCCTAGGCTATCTACAATAAGGAGTTGGCAGCTGTAGCATGGGCATTATGTCATGGAAATGGCAGAAGAAGTTTAGACTATCCTGAAAGTGAGGATGCATAAGCACCCAAAAAGCAAGCCAGAATGCCAGATGCATTGCTGAACAAATGACTTGATATGGATCCAGGCATTGGGAAATGACAAATTGTTGGTGCAGCACAATGGTGAGGATGATCACAATGACGAACCACACTGAACCCACTCCCAACCCAGGGGGTCTTGCTGAAGGGGTGGGATCACTGAGATAGTCTTGATGAGATCCTTGGCATATGGGGGCCATTTCAACTGGGGCGGCAAGGAGACAAATTCTCTCTTGCAATTGGTGGAGTAATGGCCACAAGATCACCGTGTAATGCTGCTGGAAGTTAGTGATAATGGGGTTGTAGAGCTAAAAATACTGGACTCGCTGAACCCATTTGATAATGGAGGAGGCCATAGTGATCAAGAGCCTGGTAGAGCCCATCCGGTATATGGACTGACAGGCCACCAGGGAAACACCATCGAGGATGCAGTCAGAAGAGATTATAAAAATTGTTTGGTTTTTTGGCAAAATTTTATTGAAGGAAAAGGAAGAAAATTGACTAAAAATTTTCTCAGTGCTATGCAACTTATTAAATAGTGGTCAATTGGGGTAGAGATAAGCTGGGATCAGGTCCCACAATTTTCTCCTAACCGGCAAATTTTTTGGGAATGGGCGGGTTTGTTCCTTGAGAACTGACATCACAAAATTTGGCGGTGAGCTGAGTCACTGTTGGTTCAACCTCAAATGTCCAAACCAAGGATCGGCTACATTTCTGACAGTTGGTGTGATGGCGTTTAGCCTGATGAGCAATGGGAATCCCGCAAGGCCACCCCACATAGGGGCGGGTCCATTTGGTTGGGAACAGGTTTGGGGCGCCCAAGCTTCCCACGCTCAGTTGCTGGACCATTCGTTCAGTCAGTGGCATCACATTGGCCACAACGCCCAAATTGCCAACTGGAGGCTTCGAACCCTTGTCAGTGGTGCCTGATGCTATAGCCTGATCATCAAGGATGATCCTTGACGACTTTGGTAGGAGGGTGCTTTGTTCAATTGGCATATTGGTTGAATTGAAACTGTCGGGCATTCCAGCTGATACCTTAGTCTTCATGCCTTCCCAGACATTTGAGATTCAGGCATCGGCCAGATTGCCACTCAAATTAGATCTGGCCAATTTCAATTTGACAATTTTGGTGCAGATTTCACTAAATACCATAACAGCTCTGCCGAGGTGAGTGTGGGTACTGAGGGTGGGATCTGGAGTGGAAGAGCTGTTACTCATCGCTTGTCTACTATGTGAGCGAGATCGCCCTGAGTGACAAGAGGTACTGCCATCCTCTTCAGTGTCTTTTTATAGGGAATGGGAAGATGGCCTGATCAACAGCCAGGGGATGTTCCCCAGGACTTACACATTAACTCATTAATTGTATCTGTTTTAGGGTGCCCAGCATGAGTTAACTGTTTGCATGGATCACCAAGCTCTCTTGTATTTCCATAAACCCCAAAAATTGGCACATCGCTAAGCTCATATATATCATGACTTGTTCAGTTTCAATTTCAAGTACAAATTTGTAAAAGGTGTGCTTAATGTACTTCCCAATTTTCTCAGCTGCAACCCCACCACTGTCCCCCAAACTTAGAGGAAGCGGACCTCATTACTGTGATTCCTGCTGCTAAAATTTTGTCAATTGTTCCACCCATCATCTCTTCCACCACCCTTTCTCCCGACACACCGCTCGTTGCTCAGGTCTTAGCCAGCCAAATGATCTGCTATTAAGGGGTGGAGTTATCCGAGCAATTTTCCCTCCAAAATCAAAAACCCTCTATGTATTCTTTGGTTAAGGTCTTATTTATTTTTGGTTGCAAATTTGGGTTCCCCCTCTCTTCAGAGCTGAGGTATTTTGCACGCATCATGATTCCCCATGATTGGTCATCTGGGCAATAAGAAATGCATTGACTAGATCAAGCTGACCTACAATTGGGCAGGTTTAACTAAGGAAGTTCTGGCCTGGATTGCTTTTGCGTTGCATGTGCACAAGCTAAGTCATATCGCTCTGGTAGAAATGGGCTTCTGCACCCCTTACAACAGGCAGAGGGTCCATGGACATTGGTGTTCATAGATTTTATTGTCAAACTCCCCTACTATAATGGGTTTACGGCGGTGATAGTGGTGGTGGTGGATTGTTTCAAAAGTTATCTCTTTTTTTCACTATGCTTCTGCGATTACATCAGAGGAAACCGCTTGTCTCTTTGTGCGCCACGTGTTTTCAATGTTTGGTTTCCCACAGGAGATCATCAGCAACCATGGTCTACAGTTCACAGCGCAGTTCTGGAGTGAACTCTTATCCATTTTAAAATCTCCCCCTGTCACTCCATGACATATCATCCTCAGTCCAATGGGCAGACCAAACAAGTTAACTAAGTCTTTTGACAGTACCTGCATTTCTATGCCTCAGCCGCACAGGACACATGGGCCAAAGAACTTCCCCTCGCTCAATTCACCTATAACAATGGGACTCACGCTTCCACAGGATTTTCTCCTTATGAAGCGACGTTAGGATATAATCCTTCCTTTTTGGTCAGACCCTGCTTGCGCCCTGAAGTCCAAGCCACCGCGGATCCTTATAAACATAGTTTACTCAATCTTTAATGTGGGAACACCTCACCAAAGCTATTGAAGACTACAAGCGGTTCACAGATCATAAGCGAATCCCTGGTCATGACATAATAGTGGGCTCTATGTTATGCTTGACACACGCCATTTGGGAATGCAAGTGCCATCCCAAAAGTTTGCAGGTAAGCATTTGGGCCCCCATTTGGTGGAGGAAGACTTGGGCAATGGTGCGTTTTGGTTAAAACTACCAGCCCATTGGAAACAGCACCAACGTTTTCCACGTTTCCCAGTTGTCACCTTTTAGGAGTACTGTTCCCGTGATTTCCAAACCAATAGTAATTGAAAATGTGGAGGAGGCCAAAGTGGAAAATATCCTAGCATCCCATAAGTCCCATTAGTCCATTCAGTATCTTGTGTCCTGGAAAGGCTATCCAGCCTACAAAAAAGTTGGGTTAGAGCCCATAATTGCGCTAACTGCATGGAACTGGTTGAGGCGGTTCATGAATCCCACCACAACGCCCCCCATCCACCCCAAAAAAGTCACAATGGTAATGGCGATCAAACTGCCCAAGGCGCACAAAAATGTGGCCCTTGTGCAGCTTCCCAGTGGTGGTGCCCTTCCTTTGGAAAAAAGAAAAGGTAATGTAAGTCCCAGGGAATGTCCCCTGTGCATAGATAGGTCGCTCTTCCTGTTTCCAAGCAAAAAGGGGCTTAAGAGGGTGGCAATGCCCCTCGTCACCCAGGGAGATCTCACCCACATGGTAGATGAGCGCTGAGTAATGGCCTTCTGTTGGGATTTTATACCATATTCCCAGCCTGCTAGATTACCTGGTATCACTAGGGGAAAAATTCCCTAAGGCGAAGTGAATTGGAAATCGGTTGACCCAAATTTTGGAGGAACTACGTTTGGGGGATTTTAGGATATTTATCTGGTCGTATCCGTCAGGAATCAATCTGGATGAATACTTAATATCTCATTGGGCGGAATGGCTGACGAAATAAGGGCATCTGATAGTAATTAGCTATCAGGTGTACCAATTGGGATTGGTCAGGTTTCATCACTGACTGATTGGGAATGTTTCATGAGTTGCGAGGTGAGTGATGCTGCCTGCAACCAGCGAATTGATTGGTTGCTAGCCAATTAAGGATGATTCACTTGGATCAAGAGGAAAACGTTAAGGATACATTTCTGACTCTTTTTGCTTCAGGTCTCAAGGATGTCTTACATAAGAATCCTAGTCAGGATGGGGAAGACCATTGCTGCCGAGATGAGGAAGGGTGATTCTAATGGCAACAGCTGCCATTTCATCGAAAGAGGTGTCAACTGAGGTTTAGACAGCTGAATCCCCTATAAATTCCCTAGAACTCACTATAATAAAAAACACTCAAAACTCAAAAGTAGTAGTACAGTAGTAAAGTAGTATAGTAGTAGAACACTCAAGTATTACAAAGAGAAAATACTCACTGATTGACACAAGTTTATGGTTGGGTAAAGAACTAATAAAGAACCTTATTAGTTTGACTGTAGTTTTGGTAATAGTTAGACTATCAGCATCTAGCGTGAAGATTCCATCTCAAGGATATTATTGCAGAAGGCAATAATTGGTAGACTCTCAGAGAAGAGTAGAGATCTGAGCGGGGATTTAGAGACAAAGGGAACCACAGCTAAGGGATTGCTGCTGACTGTGTGTTGGGCCAAAGGGACTGTCATCAGAGGATCTTAACGAAGATTGAGTGGACAGAATTTTAGGAAACAAATCCTTAAGAGTGCGATATTCAGTATTATCAGAAATACCGGCCAAAGCGTTGGGCCTGAAGATAATTCTAACTCAACTACATATAATAGTCACCATACTATTATCAGATTATATATATTCTTACAACGCGAGGTGCACGTGGAATTGAACCTGTGTAGTAAAAAGATTACTAGGGTTGGCCTCCGATAATCAACCCAACGGAGTAAATTTTTACACCTTCCCTCTCCAGACCCCTCCCCCAGTATCTTTGTTCACCTCAGCCAAACTCATTAGACAGATTAAGGAAATCTGTGCCTAGATCACCAAATTAAAGTTGATTGCTCCAAAACTGATGAAAATTAAGACCGAAAATTGGAATCCTCATATTCAAAGAGGGATGAAGATTGAGTTATTGGCCAGAATTGCTAATGGTTTTGATTCGCCCAGCAGTGCAATTGTCAAAATTTAACCTCATTTCAAAATAGTCAGGGATAATCCCTGACATGTAGGTAGTAGCATCAGATACCAGTGATGATAGTTGAAAGCTCCCTTCCAGCAAATTGAGAGTTTCAGCTGATGCAACGCTTTTGACCAAATTAATGGCCCAGCAACTGGGGATGGGCAGGTTGGGCATCCCAAACCCATTCCAAACTAATTGAGACCACTTCTACGTGGGGTGGCCTTGGGGGATTCCCACTGCTCGTCAGGCCAGACACCGTTGCACTAACCATTGGAAATGCAGTCAAGCCTCAATTTGGGCATTCGAGGTCAAACTGACAGTGAATCAGCCTGCCACCAAATCTTTTGATGTTGGTTCTTATTGAGCTTATCCTCCCCCATCCCTGAAAATTCACTGGTTAGGTAAAACTTGAGGGACCAGATCCCTGCTTGTCCTTACACCAATTGACCACTGTTTAATCAGTTGCATTGCACTGAGAAAACTGTTAACCATTTTCTTCTTTTATTTTCCATTAAAAAACCTTTCCCTAAATTTTGTTTTGTGTTGAAAAATAAGCTTCCCTTTCCACCGGCACTCACACATCCCTCAGGGTTAACAGCCGTATTTGTCTGGTATTTTTATTATGTGCCTGTATGAGATTCTGGCTCACTGGCAGTTATTGGTGAAACTCCTTTCTAGTCTAATATCTGTCATACCAGCAGCAGTGCCTTTGGCATTCTGGTTTGCCATTCAGGTGCTCCAGCACCTGAGCTGGCAATCCAGTCTAAATCTAACTTGCTGTTTGCCTGACATTGAGGGGGGCATTGTTGGGGGATTCAACTATGATGACCGGAATTGCTCAAGATCAAGATTTGATATCTTGGTCTAATGAAATTGCAAAATCCATGTCAGAGATATTAAATTCTAGGATAGACCAATGATCAACCCTTTGGAGTTATCAACATTCTCTGAAGGATGATGCTAAGCTATCTGATGAGGCAAAATATCATACAAGAAGGTTAGTCTCATCAAATAAGAATCCTATCAGTTCTGGCCATCACAAGTATGGTATTAATAATCAGCAATATCAGTCATCAAATAGGAAAGATCTTACCTCATGTGCATTCCAAAAATCCTCACAAATAGATATAAATATACCCCAATAAATATCCCTCATTTCTAACAAATAAAGTACCTCTATTTTTGTCTTGCATAGCTTAATTTTGGTCTATTCATACAGGATTATGTATTTCCAATTGGAATCAATTATAGCAACAGAACTAATAATTTCGTTGCACTTGTGTCAATCTTTGCTAGAGCCATGAAATAATAATTTTATAGCCTTTGTAGCACCTGCTTATTGTAATTTTTATCAAAATTACAATAATCCTGTAAGATATTTTTCCCAAAAAATATGTCCTTGCTTGACTTAAATTACACTTTTTTGACAAGGAACAGTTAGCGTTGGTGGAAGCATCATCTTACTGGCGCCATAATCTACATGGTTCTTTGCAGACATTCTTGGTGTTAACTAATAATCAAGCGCTGTTGTACTATCATGCACTCATGTCTTAACACCACAACAATCTCATTAGCATGAGACCCTTAAATTAGTTTGTGTTCTCATATGAGTTCACAAAAGGCAAAGAGAATGATCTAGTTGATGCCTTAAGCCACAATAAAGCATTAGCACCTGACCTTAAGGAGGCGGAGCTCCTTAAAGCTTATTTGATAATTCCCCTGGGTGATTTTATGTCCAATAAGCCATCAAATGTCATTATTGCTTTGGGTATCACTTCCCAAGAGAACCTGGATAAATACATATGTTCAGATGATTTGTCTTGTCACATTCCGTTCCCTCAGAGTGCATCATAATTCTTTCTAATTGCAACTTGAACCAGAAAGACTTAATAAGGAGTATCAATAAAGGACGAGCTGGTTTGGTTTCAGGGATATTTATGGATTCACACCAGACCTCTTCATGTGGAGATAATCAAGGAGCATATTGATGAGGTAACCATGGGCCATCCAGGGAAGGCAAAAACCCTAAAGCTTATCTGCCGCACATATAATTGGTAGGAAATTTCACATATGTTGCACGTTATACCAAGGAGTGCCTTGTTTGCAACAGGATAAAATCAGATCATCAGCCACCTGATAGATCTTTGGTACCAGTACAGTTAGCAAAAGGTCTTTGGTCTTCCCTCTCAGTTAATTTTATTGTAAGAGTTACACTTATCTGAGGGGTACAATGCCATCATGATAGTGGTAGATTGTTTCACAAAGTTCATTTTTTGTCCCATGTCACTCCACAGTAATAGAGGCCCAAATGGCAAAATTATTTGTCTCCTACATTTTTTTCAACCCATGGCTACCTAAGGATATCATCATTTATTGTGGAACTCAGTTCACATCAGTTTTATGAAAAGTTATGAAAGACTCTTCAAATTTGTCCATGCCACTCTACTGCCTTCCAACTACATTCAAATGGGCAGACAGAGTGAGTGAACCATTGCCTGGAACGATTTTTGCGGAGTTACATAGCAGCTGACCATTCAGATTAGAACTAACACCTTCCTTTAGGAAATTCAGCTACAAAAACGTCCATAATTCTTCCATTGGTGTTCTCATTTCTTTTCAAATTATGGCTTCACCCTGCATTTAACATAGAGCCCAATTTTTGGGTTTGAGATAGAAGCCATAGTGGACTTCGATAAGTTCATCAAGAAAGTACAACCAGGGTTGAATGCAAACTTGATGAATGCAATGAAGGTCTACAAGTAGAACGCTGATAATAAGAGAAGGGTAGTGCCTGAATATAACAGGAGAAGTTTGTGATGCTTAATGCTAAGAATATTATTACCAAGCAGATATGTAAGAAGTTGGGGCAAAGAGGATTGGACATAACGCGTTTAGAAAGGAGAATCATGCTTCCTAACATCTGGCTTTTCCGCCAAAGTTTTTTTTTCTTTGCTATCTTTTTCAATAGTAAACTGACTTAACTTTGAGGGTCTTTATCCTAGTATCCTAAATGCAAATTTCATAGATGGGGAGCCTGGGTAGAAGGTAGAAGAGGCTTTTGCCTCTCATCGTGTGAGGGGAAAACTGGAATACATATATCTTGAAAAGGGTTTGATGCTGCAAAAAACAGCCGGGTATTAACTCGTTATTGTAACCATGCTTAAGGCTTGATTGATTCAAATTAATAAGTACTTTTCAGATGCTGCTGGTCCTAAGTCCACCCCTGTAGTTGCAGCCATGAAGTTAGCCTAGCTCATAGGAACTTCTATCTTGCCAATGACCCTGGTGGAGGGGTAGTGCCACAGGAACTGGTAGGTAATGTCATGTCTCATGACATGATTTCTGGAGTAAATCACAAAGACAAGGAGGAACTAAGAAAGGTTAAAAGGTCAAGTTGGCCGGCCTCCCAGACCTCAGATACACTGTGGATCAACTCTGGGTTAAGGCCAAGCAGGACCAGCTTAATTCGCATAAATTGCATGATGGGTTTAAGATTTTAAATCTTTGGGGCTGAAGAATTTCCGTTATAGCTTAAATGATGATTGTTCATTACATTTATTTTTGGAACGAGGATTACAATCATATACAAAATTTAATATGACTAAAAATGGCAATATTCAGCTTATATTGAAGTCTCAAGTTCATGAATACTTGATTTATTGAACTACCATCAATGGTAGTCTCGTTTTATTGATCAGAATTAGGTCCCTTTTACAACAAATGGATCAAGACTTATCCCAATTTCCTAAAAAGTAACAGGTTTCCAAAAAATCCTTCTGTTTGTCATCTCTCCCATTAATTTAATTTATCAATCTGCTTACCTCATGTCCCTTTGCTGCCCTCGCAGGTTACCTCCTCAAGGGGTTTTGAGGTTTATTTATAAGCTGAAAAGATGTTGGCACCGTACTAGGTGTTTTTTCCATTAATTTTATTAGTAGTCTTTTCTAGGAGATTTAGAGACAATTTTCTAACACTCCCAGAGGTCACGCCAGTATGCTAATAACTTATAACTAGGAAGTGCTACTCTTATTATGAGATTAATTAGATAAGTGCGCATGACAGCACAAATTGCAATGAGCTGGTAGAGGTCTTCCATGCTGCCCACCCAGAGGCCCCTCACTTCCCATAATATAGATGCTATTCAGCCATCAAGCTCCTAAGAAACATAAGAACTTTGCCCTGGTCCACGACTTAGGTGAAGGAATTCTTCCAGTAGTAAAAGGAAAGAGTAGTATAAGTCCTGAGGTACATCCACTTTTCCTGGACCATGATTAGCACGCCTTAAGGCGTAAGAAGGTTCCTAAGGCTCAAGAAACCCCCTTCCCCAACTAAACGACATGTAGCATGTGTTGGATGAGCAATTGGTTACTTCCCTGGCCCCAGGATCCTCCCTCTCTGCCCCTCCTTTCCTCCTATACTCTGGTGGAGATGATAGAAGGGGTTTGTAGATAGGTTGGGAAATCCAGAGGCCAATGACAGGACTTAGGGGCTCACCCCACTTCTGGTCCTATTAACCAAAATCCCTGTTAAAAGGGTTAAAACGATTTCAAAGCCCAATTACACTGTAACCGCTCAGGGAAGCCGGTTTGGGTCACCCATTATAAGATAAAAAATTGTGGATCATTAATTTAAGTCATTTGATTGACCTTGAGCATATGATGTTAGTTTGACTGCTATAATGGATTCCTATGAAATTTAGTGCACAGAATGCCTGACACAAAAGAATTTGTGTCAAATTGAAACAATTGATATAAACTGGCCTCAAATTCAGGGAGTAGTACATCAAAGTTTTTACAAGGTGTTGGAATTTTTCCCGCCTTTCCAGCTTCCTAGGTTACCTGTTTAATCGCTAAGGGATAAGTCCCGCTAGCAAATGAATTGGATATTGGTTGACCCTAATTTTGGGTTAATGATGTTTGGGACTTTTGGGTAATTCGCCAGGATTGGATCCACCAGGTAATGATTCAGATGAATGCTTAAGATCTCATAGGGGTAGAGTTGCTGGCAGAGTTGCAGCATCTGATAGTTGAAAAAATAATTAACTATAAGGTGTACCAATTAAATTGGTTAGGTTTCATTACCAACAACTGGGAATTTAATTAGCATTTGTGAGGTGAGTGATGCCTCCTGCAACTAGCGATTCAATCAATTGGGTTATGACCTGCCATAATGGGTAAAGAGTCCCATTGCCTAAATGGGTCACTATCCATATATAGTTGGTTCTCTGTGATTGAGCGGGAAACGTTAGGGACACGTTTTATGACTCTTTCCATTTCAGGCCTTAAGGATGCCTGATGGAGGAATCCTAACCTGATGGAGAAGACCATCAATGGTGAGATATAATAGAGAAGTTCAATGGCAACAGCTGCCATTTCATGGCTAAGGCGCCAACTGAGGAGTTGAGCACCAAATTCCCTATATATTTTCCTTAAAAATCTATACTATTAAAAATGATTCTTTCATTTGGAGTATAAGCTCTATTCATCTTCAGTTATTATTGTTGTGGTATAAAATAATCTTGGACTCTTTTGTGTGTATACAGAGTAAGGATTGGGGATCCTTAGAAACAAAGCAGACCTTAGACATAAATCTTTGCAGCTTCAGTGTGATGAGAATAAAGGCTGGGTACCTCTGAATCTGAGAGTGGATTAAGTCCAACTGGAACAGAGAAGAAGTACCTATAGTCAAAATAATCATTTTTTTTATTACAGGTATAGCGTTGGACCATATTGGGTTTATCTATTAAACTATGGATAATAGTCTTATTATTATCAATCACATATCAATTACTATCAAGCAATGCGAATTGTGCATAAAATGACCCTGTGAAGTTAACTTCTGGGAACTATCAGTCTTTAACAATCAGTGAAGAACCTAGGATTTTAACATTTGTGCTCACTACAGGGGTTAGTTGAGGAAGATATGCAAATCTAAGATGTCATATAAGGATGAGTTAAGAAAACTTTGGACAATATTGGCAATTGTTAACAAGAACTCCTTGAATTCAGCCAATAATAGAGAATTCGCTGCCTTGGAGGAGAGAGCCACTAAGATTGAGGAAGGATTAGAAGATGTTTCCAATTTTGGCTATAAATTTTTAGGGGAAAGTAACATCATTGAAGAAGAAAGAAGGAGTATCTAGTTCAAAAGTTTTATTCTTGAAGACCGAGTGTGATGCAGATCACGTTTGATTGAGTTCACTCAGCTCAGACGTGGAGCATCTAGTGAGCACGTTGAAGAACTGAATACTCAGAAATGTAAATGTGAGCCCTATGTGGCGACAGACATCAAAGAAAGGGCCCCAAGAACTCCAGTTGGGAAGTTGACAATTCCTAGAAATATGTTGATTGAATTTGCTGCCATTTTGGAGATGACCCCCAAGATCACTCCTCAAGTTAGTCAAATAGCTGATCTGAGAGTGGTGGCTAAATAAACTTCAGAGGAAAGAAGAGCTCGCTAAAAATACTCACATTTTATTGGATGACGCTCCTTTATTCTTCCAACTATTTGACATGACTATGTTCAGGTATGGCGATAGACAAAGAGCTTTGACAGTAATGAACTGTTTGAATATAACTGTCAAAACTTGGTGTTACCTCATCTAGAGGGGGACAGCTGGTCTTAATTGGATGCCAAGGCTTTAATAATGAAGGAGTTTGGAAGTCCCACATGTATTTCAAAATATAAGAAAGAATTTATGGGGATCCATTTCCAGAAAGATGAGACCTTAACAAATTTTGACAACTGATTCTACCAAGAATCACAGATTTTGGTCAAAGCAAAAGTATTGGATAATTTTTGACATGTGAATTGTTTTACAAGCAGCCATTTGGCCTTATTGCAAGTTATATTAATGATATATTTCACATTGTCAATCAATATCACCATCTTGAAAATGATGGATTACTTAAATATGCTAGGATCCACGTTTAAGGGCTCTAATCGAAGCTTCAAGCCAAGTACAGTTTGAAATTCAAATACTACCAAGGTGACTGAAAACTTTAAGGAGTCAAAAAATTGAACAGTGCCAGAAAACAAGTCTGAGAAGTTCAAACGGACAGACAAGAGTAACAAATGCTGCCATCAGTGTTGAGGGAAGGACTACTTCACTGCTCAACACTTTAGCAAGAAGTCAAAGGAGAAAACCAACGTGGTCCAGGCAAAGGAGGTTAAAACTTTACAGGAGTTGGTAAAATGGGCTTGCAGCCTAGATGGAGAACAGTCTAGATCTTTGGTTAAAACCGTTCCTCCTGGTATCTTAAATGAGAATATTGACACTAGTGATCTGCTTGTCAATGATGACGCTCAGGACCAGCTTTACCAAGTGGTCAACTTAGATGTAAATGCGGTAACCAGAGCTGGAGCGAGGGGGATTGACTTCAAAACAATCAAGGAGGTCGCTCACCCATATTTGTGCTAACTAGCAGACAAAGTTTGATCTAAAGGGAATTCAGATGATCTGGCCAAGATCAAATTATATGAGGCGAATCTTTCAATTCCCTTAAGCGCAATTAAAGAATCATTTCCTGATAAGTCAGTGCAAATAATTTACACCCTTGATTTGGTGAATAAAGACGCTTTACACTCAGAAAATAACATTTTGCAACACTCTGAGTGCACATATATTGATACACTGGACAATCTATAATGGGTGCAGGTGCTTATTGACAGTGGAGTGCCGATTAATATTGTCTCAATCAAGCTGGTGAATAAAATGAGAATCTAACCAAATTTAGAACGTAAGAAGGAATATGGAACTGGCAGGCCAAATACAACCAGCTCCTGTGTAGCGTATAGCACTTTAACACTCAGATTTGAATCTTTAGTTGTATTCGCCCCAGAAATAGCTTTAGCCAACAAAAACTATGATATTCTAATTGGGGCTGAGTGATAAGAAAATTTGGAGTTAAATGTAACTTCAAAGATAATATGTTAACCATATTGGGTCAGACACTACTTCTAGTTTATCAAAGAGATGGGGAAACTCTGCTGACCAAGAGAACCAATTTCATCAATATGATTTACAATGATGGCATCATCCCAATTTTCTACCAATTGGTCAAATGAAAGCGAAGAGAATGCTGATGAAATCCTGGAAGATTGTTGAATTCTGCTACAAATCAAAAATTTGAGGTCCACACCGCCAGGATTGCAGATGATAGCCAATATGGGATTGACATTGAAGATACCCAAGATGTTGCATGGAGAAGTCAGAAGCCCCTGGAAGAATTCCAGAGTAGAGCCATGGGTGGCTCCTGTAATAGTTATGCCAGGCCATGGAGAAATCTGAGTTCTCCTAGTGAATTTTAGTAGAAATTATTAAATATCGAGAGGAATCATATTGTTACCTTTGTCCATCTGATCCTGATGGCGGAATTGAGGAAGTTCCATGATTTTAGGACCCTAAATGACATGGGATTGCTGGTAGGAGTGGCTGAGAGTATCAATATATTTCCCAATCAAGAGCAACTTGCTGATCTGACGGAAAGTCAGCAGGAGGAAGTGCTTAAACTATTTAGAAAGTATCAGTTAATTTTCGCCCAGGACAATAACAATTTGGGATGTGCAAAGAATGTCATCCATAATGTTGACACTGGAGAAAACTTCCAATGAGAATGAGACCAATCCAACGGTTGAAGGCCACTGAAGCGGTAGTGGAATAGGAAATCAGCAAACTAGTGAAGCACAGGCTTCTAATTCCATTGTCAAGTCCCTAGGTGAGCCCTATCCTGATTGTAAAAAAGAAGGATGTCTCTAATTGGGAAGTGATCAATTATTGGAAGCTGAACAAAATAACTAAGAAGTATTTGTATCCACTGCCACAAATTGACGATGAATTAGATTGATTGGTAGAAGATAAACAATTTTTCCGCAAAGGATCTAAATTTGGGATATTTGCAAATTTTTTTCCAAGTGAGTATCAGGAGAAAAGCACAATTATTACCGTTCAGGGGTTATACCAACCAACTTGGATGCCACAAGGTCTTTGCAATGCACCTGTGACGTTCCAGAGGGCTATGGACGCCATATTTAATGACTTGAAGTTGTCATGCGCCCTGGTGTACTTGGATGACATAACTGTGTTTAGTAGGACCTTTACTGACCATTGACACCACTTGGAAGAAGTCTTCAAGAGACTGCCCGTGGCTAACCTGAAGATTAAGCCAAGGAAGTGCCACTTCTTCAACAAAAGTTGGAATATCTGGGGATTGTCATCAACTTTAGTGGACTGCAGCTGCAAATCCAGAAGATTGAGGCCATTGAGTGAATGGCCATCCTAAGAAGTGTTTGAAATATCCAAGTATTCATTGGAATGTTCAGATAGTAATAAAGATTCTTACAGGTTTTTGTGAGAATCGCCAAGCCCTTTTTCGCTTATTGAAGGATCTGAAAAAGGATTCATTTGGAATAAAAAGGCCCAAAGTTTGTTTAATAAGTTACATCGGTATCTAATAAATTCGCCAATCTTGAAATAATGAATATCAATTGGGAGTTTATAGTGCAGACCAATGCTTCATTAATGGTAATTAGCGCCATCCTGAATCAAGTAGATGAGCTTGTGGACAATCATCTGGTAGCTTATGTGAGCCAGACGTTATCAGCAGAACGGAATTACACCGTTACTGAGTATGAATACCTTGCGGTGATCTATGCCTGTAAGCAGTTTTGGGTGTATATTCATAGTATGTACTTTGAAGTGGTAACAGACCACTCCTCCCTGCGTTGGCTGCATAATCTAAGATAACCAGAAGGGCGTCTATCCTGATGTACATTGTTGGGCCATAGGGGAGCAACTCCAACCCATGACCATAATTAATCAGGGCCTCAAAGCCCCCAGAGAGTTAATAGGCTATTAAGGCCTTTGGTAAGCTAAAATGATAAAAAAGATTGTGAAAAGTGGTAATTTACCCTATCCATAACTGACCAAATCAACCCACCGCACAACTTCCACAGGACATAGACCTACCTCAATAAAACCACTATGCCTAGCCTTTGCACCCCACCCCGCCACAAACCCAGTCCGTCATCTGGGAATATGTCTTGAGGCTGGCGGATATGCACTTGATACCAATGAAATCAAAATTTTGGACAACATCACAAAAAGATTAACAAGCATGCGGAGGAGTAAAGCCAGTTTAGCTGGAAGGGTTATGTTAGCCAACTCCCCGATTTTGTCAAAGCTATGGTTTGCTGCTCATGCAGTTCCTTTCTCCACAAACTTTACCAACGCAGTCTACAAGCTCCTGCAGAACTGGTTGTGGTCTGGATACCGCGCACCAGTCAGGCTGGAGACCATATATGGCCCCCGGAGGAAAGGCGGGATGGGGCTGCTCAACTTCACAGAATGAGCAACGCAAATCTTTGGCTCCTGGATAGCTATGACAACGTCCCCAGCGCGCCATCCCCCACTGGGCCAAGGCAGCTCAAACTAACTTCGCAAGGGCACTACATATGAGGTGCCCATCTAACCCTAAAACACTGATGAAGTACCTATCAACACATCCAACAGCCACAGGACTGCACAACACCGACCGCCACTTCAAACGCGTCCTGTACACCCTAAGATAAGAGGATTGGAGTTTCTCCTATGCACAACAACCTGAAGATACTAACCCTCCAATAGAATACATGAGACTCTACAGAGGACAAACTGTGACCAACGCACCCGCCCCACTGCCACCCTTCCCTCTATCCTGGATTGACTATCTAGATTACAAAGACATCCCATATGACCTGCGCACCCAACGGAAGGTGTGGGAACTCATCACTTGCCCCCTATTATCCCCACAAGTGAGCTCCACAGTGTGGCGCTACATGAGTCGCACATTTAGAACAGCTGACCGCACCTTCTCAATGTTCAAGTCATGCGCCATCTGCGGCAGACAAAACACGCTAGCCCACCACCTGGAAGAGTGCCCGCCGTCCAAGATTATCTGGGCCAATATGATGCACTTATTCCAACAATCACCATCAGTTGAATTCTGACTATCCCGCGATATCCTAGCACTCAACACAAAATCCTATCCCCCAAATGCTAAGGGCTTTAATTGTGAGTATTGCAATATAGTCCTTTCACACAATTGCCCTCGATGCATTCAACGGAATCTTCCACAACATTAACTAAGCTATCGTCAGGTTCCACAGCCACTTGGCCGACCACTTCCAAGCCTGGTTATTTGGATCAATGAAACACAAAATGGAAGAAACAGATGGGCAATTGGTCCCCAATCTGGTTCCTTCAGATGTGACACTGAAAACCTCACAGTCTCTATAGGCGGTACACCCTACTAGCCCTTGAGCTGTCAAGTCTCTCAAGGCCATAGTCACCTGCAACCCGTGGCTACTAGCCACACCCAAGTGTACCATGTCTTGTCCTTCCCTCTTGGTTCCATAGCTTAGTGTGCCCCCTTTTTACTTCCTTTCCCACATATGGGATGTGTCAGTCCCCTGGTCAGCCATCCTCACATAAATAAAATAAAAAAGTGGTAATTTATTGAAATAGGCCTCAAAATATTTATAGGACTTGAAGTTAGAATTTAAAGAAAGGGATGTCTTGTAGTTGATGACTAAGATAAATATAAATAAATATAATTAATACATGAGGAGTATGATCATCCTTGGCATTAGTCGCCGGTGATTCCAAAAGGGTAGATTGTTTGGGTCAGCATTAGATGTTAATTCCCCATGGCCCAATTGATGTTTTGATATCCTTGGCATTTAGTCGCTGGTGTTGGATATAAATTTAAATATAATCTCGGTATTGGGGCTGATCCCCAATACTTTAGATCAGGCTTATTTCAAGTTATTGGGGAGCTCAATTAGAATCCGCCCATAGGCAGGTTGCAACCCCTAGTCAGGGCTTCCCCAATAAAGGGAGAATACTGACAGAGCCCCCTCCAAGCCTCAGCTGGGGTCAGAGCCAATATGGGGGCACCAGATCTGGGCGGCAGTTGGAATGGGCCAAGGTAGCTGATGCAGAGAAAATGGCGGGATCTGGTGAGCGTCATTGGGGAGTGGCTGTAAGGCGAGTGTCTATAACTCTCCTGTTCCCAGCGTGGCAGTGCGCGGTGCACCAGGCCAACACCAGGGAACTAGCTGTTAGTGCCAACGTGATTAGAGCTCAGCAGAGGGTGCTGGAGCAATAACCACATAGGCATATAATCGCGAATTTTACAATAAAAAACCCTATAGGGCGACGCGGTGCACATATACAATGGGGCTAAGCGGCCCAGGTTGGAGGGATCCTGGGCAGACAAATGGTGCATGAGGGGAAAGTTGCATGGTACTTGCAATGGCAAGTGTAATGGAGCATGAGACCTCCTCAAAGAGGCTTGCACACAGGAGCGTTTGGAATATCATAAAATTAAAAATAATGTAAATGGGGTATAGGTTTATTTGGGAAGTCAACCAACAAGGAATGTTAATCAGGGAAAACGTATTTAAGCTTGAGCGGGGGAATTAGGGTTATGCCACAGTGGGCCCAAGCACTGACTCACCAATAGGGCGACATTGCCATCCAAGTTGGTTGAATAGGCTGAAACCAACTTCACTTGAGTGATCGATAGAAGTTGAATCTGACCCAAGCGCGTTATTTTCAAAAATGGAACGGGTTTTGAAACCCTGATCCTCAATAAACTGAATCAAACTGTCTGCGTTCATTCAGTATATCGTTCGTTTTAATGCCTGGCATGTCATCAGGGGCTGGGCGTTTGGCACATCACTGGTCCCAACCTAAGTATATTTTGCCCAAACACAGCATTGGTCCAGGGTGTGCTTCAGGTCAGGAAGGGCCTGCAACTTCACCCTCTGGGCCTCCTGGCACCCAGCCTTGTCTTTGGGGTTGGTTCCCACTATTATGTCATGTGAACATGACGTTACCCTCTCCTCCTGACGGGGCTCAACCCCCCCTTCAGGGGCTTGCGCCAGGATAAAGTTCTTGTGGGCAGGGGCCAACTTCATGGCGACATTGGTCAGTTTCAGTTGGGATCTGGCAGCTTGGGGAAACCACTGGTGGAAGGTGTCAATCAGTTCTTGGGCATGCACACAGTCACACGCTGGAACCCAACTGTTTTCTGCAGCGTCAAAGCCCTTCCAGGATACCAGGTACTCGAGTCTTCTTTTAATGTGGCGTGAGGCAGCTATTTCTTCTACCTCCCACACTGGCGCCCCATCCACGAGATAGGCCTCAGGGTCTCTGGTGGGGGCCCTCAAACAACGTCAGTTTTTTCTCATGAAACACCAAGAAGATCTGGAATGAGGGGGGAGATCTAGCTGGTATGAGGCATGGCCCACCTTTATAACAGCGCAGTAGGGGCCAATCCTCTTTAGTCCCAGCTTCTTACATGGCTGCTTGATTGGGATGTTACAAGCATCAAGCATCACGAGATCCTCATCCTTGTAGGCAGGACCCACTCGGCGCTTCCCATCAGCGTTCTCCTTATATACCTTCATAGCCGCCTCCAAGATTGTGGAAACCCCCTGGTGGACCTTCTTGATTGTCTTGGCAAAGTCCACCACCTCTTCAACCTTTGACCCACAGCTGGGCTCCATGTTAAAGGCGGGGTTAAAGCCATGGCTGGCGAAAAGGGGAACAGCTGATCGCAGAGTGCAAGGTATTGTTGTAGCTAAACTGGTCCATGGGAAGGTGAGAGGCCCAATCTGCATGATCTGCGGCGGTGTAACACCGCAGGAACTGTTCCAAGCATTGGTTATTTCGTTCAGTCTGCCCATCTGATTGGGGATGATAGGCAGTTGAATGGCAAGGGCGAATCTAAAGAGACTTACACAACTCTTCCCAAAAGATGGAGGTGAATTGGGGTCCCCAGTCACTGATAATCTCTTGGGGAACCCCATGGAGTGCAAACACATGGGTGACGAAAAGCCTAACCATCTCCACTGCGGTTATCGTGGTTCTGCAAGGAATGAAGTGGGCGAACTTTGTAAACCGGTCCACCACCACCATGATGGCATCATAACCATCAGAGACAGATAGATCCACAATGAAATCAACTGAGAGGGAAGTCAAAGGCCCATCAGCCTTTTGGACTGGTACCAACAACTCTGCTAAAGGTTGAAAATTGGGTTTCATCTGGTTGCACACCAGGATCTCCTTACAATACCGCCCCACCTGAGCAGGCAAGCCCTTCAAATTGTAGGTGCGGCATATCAACTCCAATGTCTTCGCTTTCCCAGGATGACCAATGGTAAGTCCATCATGATGGTACCAGATGATTTCCAGGCAAAGTGGTCCAGCAGGAACCCATAGGCGCCCCTGGAACCACGCCATCTCCTTCATGTGATAGCCCCTGGAGAGATCCTCTTGATTCAACTCGCACTTAGCAAGTATTGCAGTATACTCCGCTGCCAGCGGCTGAGAAAGGACTACCTTCCTGAACATACTATATTCCTCCGCGTTTTCCAGAGGTACCAGCGCGGGCCCGTTGGCCAGAGAAGAGGGTCGTGGAGGCAGAAGTTTACTTGGAGGAATAATCACCTGGGTGTTTTGAACTTCCACCTCCTTGAGATCAGGCGCTAAAGCAGGGTTGCGGCTCAAAGCATCCACCAAACCATTATCCTTGCCCTTGGTGAACTCATAAGTGAATTCGAATTGGGCAAGGGTCTCATGCCAATGAGTCTGCCGTGGGGTTAAAACATGAGGAGCGAGGTAGTACAGCAAGGCACGGTGGTCTGTATGTACCCAGAAAGGTTAGGATGAGCCATGCAAGTGGTGACGCCAATAAGTCAGCGCCTCCACCATTGCCAATAACTCCTTATCATAAACGGCGTAATTCAACTCTGGTAAAGACGTTTTCTAGAAAAATATCCCACCAGATGCTCTATCCCATCTTCACCTACTTGTAATAAGCCAGCCGCTATGGCGAAGTTGGAGGCATCAGTTGATACAATGAACTCCTTTGAAGGGTTGACATGGCGAAGAACAGTCGCGGACAACAGGGTGCACTTCACTGCTTGGAAAGCATCCTCCAAAGTGGGGGACCACTGAAGCACCTTGGCACCGCTGGCTTTTATAGGGGAGCTGACACCTCAGACAAATTGGGAGTGAACTTCTTGAAGAACGTGCACATCCCCAAAAGCTCCTTAATTTCTTAACTGAGGTGGGGGTAGGCCACTCACGAATCGCCTTCTCCTTGTCTGGAGTTATCATGTGTCCTTGGTTGAACACGAAGTTGCCCAGAAATGTGACCTGGGACTACAAGAACTCGCACTTAGAAATTTTCAACGTAGGGCTGGCTGCCTTTAACCGCTCCACCACTTGCCGAAGGTGAACTGTATGGGACTCCTGATCAGGGGAAAAAACTAGGATATCATCCATGTAGGCGACTGCGCATACCCCTAACAGGTCCCCCAACGCTGCATCAATCCGGCGTTGAAAGATAGCAGGGGCATTCTTAAGCCCAAAGGGCATGACCCAAAACTGGAAGATCCCTTTTCTGGTCTGGAATGCAGTCAACCACTCTTGTCCCTTTTTAATTTGGATCTGATTGAACACTTTGAGGTAATCCAGCTTGGAGAAGACCTTCGCCTTCTTCACATAGCGTGCAATCTGGGTATCTAAAAGGATGGGATGGAGGTCTGGTACTGTAACGTTGTTAAGGTTACCATAGTCTACGCAGGGCGTAAGGTACCATCAGACTTCTCCACAAAGAGTAGGGGGGAGCATACATGGGATGTACACTGAAAATTCGCACCCTTGGCTAACTGGCCTTTTACCCACACATCCAACGCCTCCTCCTCCTGGACAGTCAATGGATAAATAGGGGAAGAGATACGCACCAGATCCACTGAGAGCTTGAAGTCACAATCAAATTCAGAGTGCTCAGGGAGTGCGCTGGCAGATGCTGCATCAAAAGAGGATTCCAAACCCTCCAAAAAAGAAGGGATAGGAATTTCCGCTGAGGGCTTCTGCATTGAGGCAAGGTGACAAGGGATACGGTGGGGCCAATGGGGCAAGTTGCCTGGGGCGGTTTCTTCAGACAAGGGCACAACAAATGTGCGACCATTCTTAATGGTGAGGGACAAGGTATTCTCCTTCAAGTTAGTTATAACGTCAAACTTTTGCCACTACTCCACACCCAAAATGATAGGGAACAGGAGGTTTTTGATCTCAATGAAGTGATCAGACATGTGGTACTTGCCAACCTGATAATCCACTGAACCAATGATCTTCAGGGTGGGAATAACTTGGGATGCTCCTCCTCTAACCACATCACCTGGCAAGTAACTCAGCCCAAGATAGTCGGCTAAGTACTGGTCCATATAGTTTCCAGAAGCGCCAGTATTCAATAAAATAGTAGTGGTGAGCTTCCCTAAAGGCGAGGAGAGGGTGGCAGTAAATAGAAAATACCCAGAATAATTTTTATTTATTGAAGATAATGACAACACTTCACCAAAATTCTCATCATCTGGCTCAAGCCTGCACACAGAATTGGTTTTGGAATCAAAAAAGGAGGTGAAATATTTGGTCGCTCTTAATACTGAGGCCACATACCCCACCATGCTTTTGCAGGTGCATATACTTGATTATTTAAACAAAGTTCCTTCTCCACCGCCTGAGTGTGCTGGATCATGGTAGAGGTCAACCGTGGGTTCTTAGGGGTAATTTGATACACCGGAATAGGGTCCTCATCCAAGCCATATGAACAAATAATAGGTTCAGATATAGAGTCTAGGGTTTTGTTATAGAACGCGTTTTTAGACGTGAATGACCCTATCCCTGAAACCGCGATGGAATGCCCAATTTTATCTAAGGCCAACACCACCAGGCCCATCTGCGCCAATTCCGCTGGCATTGTCTGAATGTGCTGGAAAGGGAAAATTCATTTATTGGAATGAATTTTAATAAATTTGGCGGAAAGTCAGGGAATCACAACTTTTGGACATCAAAGTGTCTGAATCCACCAGGTATGAACTTAAAGGGTGGATACTTTCCAGTTGGGGGCAGCAAAAATAACGCTGAGTTTCTCCAACCTTTGGGAAAATGAGGAAACAGTGGTGCGGCTAACAACAGCTAGAGCACACAGATGATGGCCACTGTTTCCACCTCGGAAAAGTTCCACACAGAAAAAATTCATGCACATAAGAAAGAGGGGTTGGTTGACTAATGTAAGGAGAGTGTCTATAACTCTCCCGTTCCCAGCATGGCAGTGCGTGGTGCACCAGGCCAACATCAGGGAACTAGCCATTAGTGCCAACGTGATTAATACTAGCAGAGGTTCTGGAGCAATAACCACATAGGCATATAATCGCGAATTTTACAATAAAAATCCCTATAGGGCGACGCGGTGCACATATACAACGGGGCTAAGTGGCCCAGGTTGGAGGGATCCTGAGCAGACAAATGGTGCATGAGGGGAAAGTTGCATGGTACTTGCAATGGCAAGTGTAATGGAGCGCGAGACCTCCTCAAAGAGGTTTGCACACAGGAGCATTCAGAATACCACAAATTTAAAAATAACGTAAACGGGGTATAGGTTTATTTGGGAAGTTGACCAACAAGGAATGTTGGTCAGGGAAAATGTATTTAAGCTCGAATGAGGGAATTAGGGCTATGCTGCAGTGGGCCCAATCAGACTCACCAATAGGGCGACATTGCCATCTGAGTTAGTTGAATAGGCCAAAACTGACTTCACTTGAGTGATCAATTGAAGTTGAATCTGACTCAAGCGCATTATTTAAAAAATGGAATGGGTTTTGAAACCCTGCTCCTCAATAAACTGAATTGAACCATCTGTGTTCATTCAGTCTATTGTTCATTTTAACGCCTGGCTTGTCATCAGGGGCTGGGCGATTGGCACATCACTGGTCCCAACCTGGGCATATTTTACCCAAACCCAGCTGTGGTCCAGGGTTTGCTTCAGGTCAGGAAAGGCCTGCAACTTCACCCTCTGGGCCTCCTGGTGCCCAGCCTTGTCTTTGGGGTTGGTCCCCACTATTATGTCATGTGAACATGACAGTGGCCCCAGCATCAGCATAAGATCTGGCATCAGCACTGGGGCTAGCATTGGGATTGACACCTGGCATCAGTACTGGGGCCAGCATAATGAGGAGGTCCCAGCATCAGGATTGACACCTGGCATTAGCACTGGGGCTGGCATTGGGGATCAAACCTTGGTAGCCTGGGCTTGGTCACCCATGCTAATTTTGGGTGGCCCTTAGTCCTCACTCATCCTGGCTTGCCCTCTTGGGGTAGGGGCCAGGGTATCCTGGGCTTGTCTGCCCAGTATCTGGAATCAGATTAGCTGGGGGGCCTCCCTGACTGACCATACTACTTCCAATCTGGCTTGCCCTCTTGGGGAAGGGGCCTGGCAAGATCGTACCTCCTGGGGTGTTTAAGCCCAGGGTATATGCCTCAGGTCAATGGCTCTCAGCTGCAACCTCTCCTCTTTTCCCCAAATTAGCTCTCATGGGGAACTTGAGGGCACCTGGCAGGGAGCACCACTTGTCAGGCCACAGGGGAACAAATCCAACCTGTGCCCAAAAAATCAGGGCCCTGAAGCCCCCAGCGAGTTAATAGGCCTTTAAGACCTTTTGGTAAGCTAAAATGGAAAAGAGATTACAAAAAGTGGTGATTTATTGAATTAAGCCTCAAGGTATTAATAGGACCTTGAGGCTAAAATCAGATCATGAAAGGGAAATCAGAGTTAATTGCTGAGTGAGATAAATATAAAAAAATATAATTAATAGATTTGGAGTAGGATCATACTCAGCATTAGTCACTGATGATCACAAAAGGGTGATTTGATTGGGTCAGGATCAGATGATAGTTCCCCACAACCTGATTGAAGTTTTGCCATCCTTGGCATTTAGTCTCTAGTGTCAAATATAAATTTTAAATATAATTTAATTAATAGGGCTGATCCCCAACACTTCAGATCAGGCTTACCCAAATTTAATGGGGAGCCCAATCCAGCATCTGCCCGTAAATGGGCCATGACCCCTAGTTGGGGCTTCCCAATAAAGGGAGAATCCTGACAGGAATTGAAGCTTCAAGAGTATGACTTTGAGATAGTTCACTGAGTGGGAGCTTCTAACCAAAATATGTACAGCTTAGAAAGGTTACCTATGGTCCCAATGGCATACCAACAAGATGATGATCTGTTTCATAGAATGGTCTATGGAGAAATTAGGAACAAGCTTCAAGAGATCTAAAAGACACTTTGGAAAATGATGAAAAACACTGAGGACAAGGATGAACAAGTGTTTAAGATGATTGACGGAAAATGATTATTATTCCCAAGACTATCAGAAAGAGTAGCAATTGTTCAGGATGCACATAAGGTTGTCAGGCATGGAGGCCTGAGGAATATGACCAACCACATTTGCCAGTACTATTACTGGGAGTCTATCAACTACTACATGGCCAATTATCTGGCTTTCTGCATGGAGTGCCAATTGCACAAACCCCACAAGAACAAAACCAGATATTGACTGGTCCACCCTGGATTTGCCTGGCATACAGTGTCCATCGATGTGATTGGACCACTGACTATGAGAATAGGGGGAGTCAAACATATAATAGTTGCAATTGACCATCTGACCAGATAGGTAGATATGAAGGCCCTGGCAAAAGTGGATGCTAAAAGTGCTGCACGGTTTATCCTAGATCAAATTTTATACCGCCATGGATGCCTGCAAGTCTTGTTACGCAACAATGAAATAAATTCACATCCCATGTGATCCTGAGGTTGAATGAGATAATGGGGATCTGATGAGTCTTGTCAGTACCTTACCTGCCAGAGATGAATGGACTGGTAGAAAGAGTAAATGGAACGCTGGCTGTGACGCTGAGGAAGCTGGTCACTGGGAGAATTTCCTCCTGGGGAACATACCTAAGTTTGTGATAATCGCATATAACATCAGTTACCATATGGCAATGGGAAAAATGCCGTTTGAATTGTTATATGGAAGAAAGGCCATATTACCACCAATTATATATCCAGTGGTCAAACTAACATCAAAGATAAGTGATGAGCAGTACTTGCTCTGACTTTTTAAAAACCTGATCAAGATGCAATTGCAAGCATTTAATACAACCTTGAAGGAAAAAAATCAAGGTCAAAATGACAGATGATAAGAAATGACTGGCATTATCCAAATATCATGTAGGTGATAAAGTAGTCTATTATGACACACATGGCTTTGGAAGAAGAAACAAGTTAGATGCGCTATGGTTGGGTCCAAGCAATATTATCACCAAGACAGCAACGGATGCATATTCCACCAAGAACCTTGTGGATGGGAAGGATTGTTAACTGGGTCCATGCTAAGTGTCTAAAGCAGTGGATCTAAGGAAAAAATAATAAGAGTGTTCCCCAAGGACCGCTGAACCATTAAGATGGTTATGTCCCGACATTTTATGGTTAAGTCCTAAAAAAGGGCCGCTGAACCAAAAGAAATGGGTAGTCTTAAAAAATAAGACCTCTGAACAATGAAAGCTGGTAGGTCAGAGTATACCTAGGAACCAGTTTAGGGGAATAATAAATAAAAAGATGGCCTTTTTGAATTGAGTGAAGGGCATATCTCATATAAAAATAAAAAAATAAAAAAATTGATGAAAATATAGAAAAAAGTAATATACACATAAAAAGACATTTATTCTATATCTTTTATTGATAATACTCAACTCAGGGATGATTCCACCTATGTCACTTCTTGGGGGAGGGAGGATGTATAACAATGGGAGCAAATAAACCTTAGAAATTTATTTGAGATCAAACGCTAACAAGATCTAGACCTGCATGAAGCCAGGCTCATTGAGCAGAGGCTGAACCCTGAGAGAATGTGACAAGGGGAAGAGAAATTGAGATGTCAGTACTTGCCAATTGTGATATCCCAGATTGGGGAGGAAAGCAACAGAACAAGAGGAGGCAGTCAGTAAATAACCCCAAGTAATCCCAATATAGCACTAGAGCTGGAGAATAACCTTGAGCGCTTTCCAATGGGATTTTTCAAGAACGTTAGACATGTGAGCCATCATAGAGCAAGGGATACTAGGCAAATGTTGCTGAATCATTCCCCCAATTAGAGACATTAGAGGGAGGTATTTATGCAAAGCGCCAGAAACAAGGTAGTCATTCAAGGAGCAGATGGAATCCTGAAGGTTACAATTATGAGCTTCTTGAATTTAAAAGCAGAATGAGCGATAGAATTAGGGGAGGCTGGAAGCTATGTGGTGCAACTTTGAAGAACTTGGCCTGCAAAACAAAGAGCATAGGCTACAATGTCTCAATTTTAGATTCTTGAGAAATTAGTTATGTTCAGAGCTATGAAAATGCCTTAGTTACTCAGTTCCTTAATTCTGCATAGGGGTGCTCAAAATGTTTGAAATTTTCAGTAGCCAGTTCAGTTGAAAGAACAGCTGGTTTATAATATAGGCTGAGTAAAAAAGGCACTCAGGAAGCAAGTCATATTTGTCACAAAATGATTAACTAATATCAGATGGCATTGCTTCAGGAGGCTCAACAATAATAGTAGGAGTATCCACAAAATGAGCCAAATTTAAGAGAGTATCAAAGTTCAATTTGAGAAATAATGACAGAGGGAGAATTGGCCATGAGTCATTTGAGATAGTTGGTACTCTGATTCATCAGTTTAGATATTATCTCTGGTAGTCCAATGGAAGGACTACCTATGTATATGTGACTTGGAGCATGGGTCCTAGGGGGACCATAGAAAAGATTTCTTCATGCAGAATGGATCATCAACCAGAAGAGCTGGGAATCTTCATAAGAAAGATTGTTGAGATATTGCTGGTACTGAGATTTTGAATTTGACATATGAACTGGATGAGAGGGGGATGTCAAATTTTTTATAATGGTTGCATTATTCACCTTACTATTAATTAAGCTCAAATTTTAAAAAATTAATCTCAAAATTAATGAGATAAGCTCTGCAAAAAAAAGTAAAATGACTTAAGCCAGGACTTCTCTCTCTGCTCGGCGTAACTTTCCAAGCAATTTATTCAGTTAATTAAAAAAACACTTAATCGCACACTGAAGCCTTGCTCCAACGTTGTTGGATCCCCTGCTGACTGTCCCCGTGTGGGGCAGTGGCGAAACTCCCCCTCCATTTTCCATCTGACAGGAAAACGCGCTCAAACTGGCTCGCTCAGTCATTCCAAACCCTTGGGACAATTTGTTCCTCCCAAGGATCTTGATGCCCATCTTGCCCAAACCCAAGCGGTGCCCCACTGCCCCCTAATACTCCCCCAAAGCAACATGCATTTCAGCCTTAGGGTCAGATATGGGAAATTCTTCCTCTATGATGACCAAGCCATTATCAAAATGGCTCAGGTGGAGATGACACCAGCCTGTTTTATTGACTTCCGCCCCTATAAGGGGTACTTTGATCTTGACTTCCCCTGTGAAGCTGATGCAGCCACTGCAGCAACGGTGCCATTGCTATTTAATATTATTTCCCCCTCCAACAACTCAGACCAGGCTCCCAATGGACACCACTTTGGTGGTCCAGTTCACTGGTTTGCCCACCCACCTCCCCCCAAAGTGCTCCACCAGGAGCTGATGGAAGGTTTGGCAGCCTACGGCGCCAACCCCATCTTACAATTTGTGGCCCCAAATGGGGCCACACGCCTCGCTGGGCCTCAGGCATATGCCACGATCAGCCCTGAATTTACTAAAATTTCTTTGGCAATTCCCCCTTGTGCCACCATCCCATCTGCCCCTGACCATCCATTCTGGGCCCGCGTTGAGGGCGGACGGACGATTTGTCCATCCTGTTTTGAGTTAGACCACTCAAAACGCAAATGCCCATACTCAGAAACTTCCGCTGATGCCAAAAGTTTGCCTGACGCCCACCAATCCGCCGCCCACCCTGTGCCAACTCTGACATGGGGTACGATCCTACCTTCCCCTCCTACAATGCCTGATGCTGCAGCTGCATCTGCAGCCACCAATCAGCACCCACCTTTCCCCAATGCCATAAATAATTCATCCAACCAAACATCAGATTGGATTCCATGCATCCACAAATGAATCAAACAAACCTCAACTGTACACTGATTCCCCAATCCTATTCAACCAAAATCCATGGGAATTAATGGATGAAATCGACAAATCAGGTAACGTCATCGAAGAACCATTGCTACAAGTCAAGCAGCTCTGTAACGCAGAATGGGATGCAAAATTCCCACCTCAGAAATTTGTCCCACAACCTAATGCCAAACCGTTCTACAGCGACCACCAGCTTGCAGTAGAAGCAGCCGCCACACCAGATTGCCGTCCACTCCGCAAAGCTGGCACCAAATCTGTGGCTGCGCTCACAGGAGGAATTCCACCTCCCGTTATCCCCAAAAATCTTACTACACAAAGTAAGATCAATGTGAAAACTTTACAAAAAAATGTCACTGAAGCCATCCAGAACGTGGTAACAGTAGCACGGAATCTGAAAGCAAAATTAACCTGATCCAACATTGCCACATTTGTTAAACTCCCAGACGCTCACCTCAAAGCTGAAGACGCTTTGGCCAAATACATTGTTGTTATAATGATGGCTGGCAACTATTTGGAAGTTCCAGTCATCAAGGATATCAAACCCCATGCCGCCAATGCCCCCACATCCTTACTATCTGCCTTAACATGCACCCTACTATGGGATGAGATGGATGTGGCTAAAGACGAGCCCCCCAATCCCCCCTCCTCATCCACCATGGAGGGATAGCAATATTCGCTGCCCACCTGGTTGGATATTTCTTTAGGTATGATTCAATCTATCCATCCATTTTAGGCGTTTTGTTTGAATCATTATTTTTATTATTATTATGATTTTTAGTTTTAGTTGAGTAATGTCCATCCCCTGGTCAGCTTACCTAAGTTAAATAAAAATGATCTGGCCAAAAAAGTTATTAAGAGTAAACAACAAGAGCAAATATAATTGATTTTAATTTCTTGAGGTATTCTAACCAGGGGACAGAAATTAATAATACTCAATGAGCAAAGGAACTGAACAAAAGAACAAATGGAATAATAAAACCAAAACAAATCTCTTCAACCAGGCGGGGAGCAGAATACTGCTAACCCACTATGGCAGAGGGTGAGGGGGGTGTAAACTTTTGGGTAGTTTACTGTAAAGGTTTGTTTTAAACTTAATAAAAATACTAGCTGTATGGTGAAAAATAGTGGGTTGAGTCTGCACAACAAGGGCAATAAATCCACTCTGGTAACTGTTTTATGATATAAACAACTAGGGAGTTTTATTCCCTTCAATCATCAATTTTTAAGTATATACTAATGATATATCAGTTGAATTCTGCTTTCTATTAGAAAAGTCTAGGGGTTTTATAGGCAGAAGGCGGACAACTTTTTAGATATCTTTCTTAAAACTAACTGATTAGTCCCTCAAAACTTCTAACCCTTAGGATTAACTTCTGACATTAGCAAATGTCTTCATCTTAATTAATCCCCAGCATTGTACCTTTTATGGATCAGCAACCATCCCCATGTGTTAAGAACTGTATGCAGATGGTCTGGGGGCATGTTAACTGATTACTACTACTAGCTACCGCCAAAATAAGCGTTAAAACACTTCAAAAGATTCATTAAAATGACCCTAATCATTCAGCGCCTCTGCTGCAACGATTCATTGTAGCAATATGACTATCAGCAAACAGGCCCTCATCGAATTGCCTAATTAACATTGTCAGGCATGAATTTCTGATGAAATATCAATCAAAATAATTGTCAGATTATGCACTTTGATGAATTTTAACTACTAATTTAGTTAGGGATGATCCCCAAAAATAGTGATCAGATCCCATCATTGGATTAGGTCCTTTGGTTATATACAGCTAATTATCTAGTCAAGGATGATCCCTGACAAAATATTAAAAAACAACCGTTGGATTATATCCTTTGATATTTATGACTAATAATTTAGGCTTTTCTTTCCCATAAAAATCACTTAAGTTACTACAATTCTATTCAAACAGCAATTTTGATAATCACACAGGAGAGATTTGTGAATTTAATAAATCTAATACAACCTGGGCGAGCGTCGCATCAAGAGGTGCACAAAATGGTGCACCCAAGGGCAAGAAACGCCCTGGAGGGGGACCGGGAACCCAAGCTGCAAAGAAACCGCAAACTCAGACACCGTCTGGGTTTATGGTATTTGCTACAAAACAAGACCAATACATGTAAATCCAATATAACCAACCCATATCAAAGGTGGAACACAGGCTCTGACTCATCCTTGGGGATGAGTCCCCGACCCTGTGGGAGAAAGCATGTGAGGCACAGCCCTCCCTTTTCCCCCACACGGTATTTATCACCACCAAAAACATGGGCCACAGCTGGATTGATATAGGTTTTGAAACAGCTGAAGAAGCAGATGCTGCCACAAAAGTCTGCGTCAAAATTGCCCTCCCCAAGGGCAAAAGAATAGTGCGCACTGTGAGCACCAGATGGAACAAAGCAAAAACTTTGTTCATCTCCTTCAACTCGCTCCCTACCAACATTCCCTGTAAGGTGATTGAGGAGGAGCTTTGCAAAGGACTCATAGCCTACGGAGAAATTGTGCAAATTGAACTACAACGATTTCGTCTGTTGCCAACCCTGTGCACAGGCAAAGCTATCGCCATGATCAACCCACTCCCTGAAGTGGAAGACGACCTATCAAGAATCCCCCACATAGCAGAGTTTCATTTTGTGGATGGGGGACAGTCATCTGCATTCCAAATCACACCAGAACGTGCACCGCCTATATGCAACCACTGCAGTTCATTGGGACACAAGGAACACACATGCCCCGTGAAGGAAGGCTTAATGGAAGCAGAATACTGTGAGGAAGCCATGGACAAAACTAACAAAAACATCGCCAGAATGACCGACGGCCACAACCCATTCCACTGGGGTGAGGATGGGTATTACTCCATCGTGGACCCAGTTACAAATATACAACTCAAAGCGGCACAAAAAGCCTGCAAGCGGGCAGCAGCTGAGGCGGCAGTGCATGTGGAGTCATCCATTGACCCCAGCCAAATTCAAGAGGACATAGCGGATATACACTGAGCCAACCAATCAGAACAATACGCCCAAGCAGAATATTTTCACAGCAACTCTACTGAGTCAGCAAGTGACATCAGTCATGCGCACTTTGAGGAACAATTCAGCTGCAATATGGGCGAAAATGCGGTGCCCAATTCTCCAAATTTAAACCACAAAATCACAGAATCCAATCAGCACACCGCATTGAACTACCATGAGTCACGTTCAGGAAAAGATAATGCAAATTTCAAAAACTGCAATTCCAGCAGAAAATTGGGAAAGAACAAGGGAACTGAAATGACACTGAGAGGGTTGGAGTACAGACATGGAGCATGGCAAAAATGGTCCACGGTGGGTTAGGGCCAGAGGGCCCTCCCAACCACTCCTGAGGCGCCGCGGGCACCTCAGTGTCAATAGGGATGCTAAACATCATGGGAGCCAGGGCTCAAACGTCCCAAGCCAAAAAGCTGGAATTCCTGCGAAAACCTCTTGTAGACATCTTGGCCATCCAAGAAACCCACTGTCTACAAGGGGAAGAAGGATACTGGTCAGCTAGGGTCTCACCATACCAATTGGTGTGGACATCTCACTGTGGGGTGATCGTCCAAAATGACAAAAAAATAAAAATTACAAACTCCTCATCATACCTTCACGGCTGTATCCTGGTAGCAACGATCACATGCCAAGAGAACACAACCTTGATAGCATGCATCTATGCACCATGCACCGCAGCTGAGAGAAAACAATATCTCAAAATTGTCCTAACACTCACCCTCCCACCAGATACCATCCTGTTGGGCGACTTTAACTGCTGGGATAACCCTGACATGGAACGATGGCCTAACCCCAGGGGATACCCACTGGGGCACATCAAATTCCATGCAATGAAGGCATACCTTAACCTACAGGATGCCCTCCCCCTGGGTCACCACTCCTTCCCCACATGACATGGCCCAACATACGTGAGGGAGCGCTCATATCAATGAGCCACATAAATCACATCCTCGCTCCGCAAAACCACCAATCAAGCATCTCCAACGTCACAACAAAAAAAATCAATTTTTCTGACCACTGACTCGTCTTGGTGCAGCTCTCGCCAACCTGAACCCATGCACAGGCGTCGCCCTGGAGGAAGCTACACCCATAAAACATAAATTGCCCGAAATATCTGACTGAGTTGAACATGAGGCCATGAACCTAGATTCACAACCCCCATTCATTTCAGATCCCATCGAAACTTGGGCAAATTTCAAAGCTGAACTAATCAAAAAACTAGACATCTCGCATCATGTAAATACACCGCCAACACAGCCACAATTAGGCGTACCTTGGCGGAACTGGACCACCTCAAGCTCAACACCCCGAGGTCTGGTTATAGCTCCAACTGGGGGCGCAAATGGGCGGAAATATCCGCCCACCTAAACAACCTCATCTTCAAGCACCAGCACTGAATCAAAGTATTGAACAAAGGTAAGTTCATAAAGGAAGGCAAAACATGCTCAACATATTTCTTCCTTCAGTTCCACTCCCGTGGCAACCAGCCTGTGTGCACACAGGTCCACAAGGCCGACGGCACTGTGGCAACTTACCCTGAGGAGGTCAAGGCGGAAGTACACCATCACTACACTGAACTATACTGCGATATACTGACTAAACCACAAAAAATCACGGAATTTATACACACCACCGGAATACGAAGCACACCACTAACTACAACATACTAAATCTGATAACATGGTAGGAGCTTTGGAACACAGTCCGCGGTGCACCACGTAGGAAATGCCCAGGGCCTGATGGGATACTTTACAAATTTACAAAAATTATTTCAAGCAAATTGCCCCTCCTCTTGACATCTATGAACCAGTGCTTGCTGGAAACACGCCTCCTACCTGGTGGCCATGATTCATATGTCATAACCCTGTATAAGAAGGGTGACAAACTGGACCTGGCCAACTGGCGTCCAATTGCACTCTCTAACACTGATATAACAATATTCACAAAAATTTTAGCAACCAGATTAGCAATAACCTCTAACGTCCTGTCACCTAACCAGTTTGAGTTCATATCAGTGCTCTTAATTTGGAACAATATACACCCTGTTGCAAACATATGTCAATCCAAAGCAACTGGAGCCCTGGCCTTTTTAGACCAGGAAGATGCGTATGACCGCGTTAGTTACCCACATACCTGAAAGAATGCCTACACGCTTTCAAACTCCCACCAAGATTCATAAACTGGGCGATGCTCCTTACAGAATCTGCAACCATGGATGTATGCGGACCTGGCCTCCTAACTAACAGAATCACACCACACAGAGGGCTCAAACAGGGGGACCCCCTCAGCCCACTGCTGTATAACTTCAGTTTTGATCCACTCCTTCGCGTAACTGACTCACGCCTCATGAGCATAACTGAACAAGGCCAGCCAACAGTCAAGATATTGGCCTTTGCGGATGACTACATGGCAGGTATAGCTAACAACAATGATGCCAGACAGCTGGAACGTACCCTAGAGGAATAAACCATGGTGAGCAACGCATCGCTCAACAAAAGGAGAACAGAAATAACTCTCTTAAACAAGTACACTAACAACTGGGATACAACACCTGAACCTCACATCCCCACACGAAGGAAAAACCCACTCATCCTACCCTTTGCATCATCTCCCTCAACTAACCCTGTCCGCCACCTTGGGATATGGCTGGAAACAGTGGGGTATGCCAATGAGACAATTGAGAACAATCTATTACAGCGGGTATCCAACCGCGTCGCCTCCCTCAAGAAAAGATCCCCAGGACTAATGGGGCGAGTAACAGTTGCTAACTCACTCATCCTCCCAATACTGTGGTTCCCTGCCCACGCGATCTCCTTCTCACCCACCTTCATAACTTCAATACGCGCGCTCATCCAGGGCTGGCTATGGCATGGATCCCATCCACCCTTACAGATGGAAACACTCTTTAGCCCATGCTCCAGCGGAGGCATGAGTCTAATAGATTTTGAGAGCCACGCCAACCGCATCCTGGGCACCTGGATAGAGGTAGTGCTGACCCCAAACCTCCCGCAACAGCACTGGTCCAGGTCAGTGAGGACTAACTTCGTGCAGGCGCTCAAAATAACCAACCCACATAGCCCACCCAGACTACTATCATACCTTGCTAAACGCCTACAGCAATGGGCCCGCATGGAACCCCCCCTCACTTCAAACGCCTCCTCCAAGCCATCCACTGCATGGGATTGGACTGTAGAGAACACTGGCACTGTGCAGGGAAGGGGATGACCCAGCCCCCAAATTAAACTAAGAAATCCAGAAAACCACCCCCAGAGAGACATGCTTGCTATGACCCCAACCATTGCTAGAATTGAATACCTAGATGCGTTTGACATTTACTACGACTTAACCACACAGAAGGCAGTGTGGAGAATGACGTACCACCCACTCCTACAGCTGAGGGTAAGATCCAACGCCTGGCGCTGCCTGAGAAGGACCTATAGGACGACGGACCGCTCCCATTCCTTCCACGCAACCTGCGCAGTATGTGGAGGGGAGGGCTCCCTACACCACCGCCTAGAAACATGCCCCCCAACCAAAGCCATATGGCCGGAAGTTGCGCGCATGCTTAAGCTCCAAGACGAGCAAGAATTTCCTATCTCAAAGAGCCTCCTCGCGCTCCAGATCAAGTCACCAATCCCATCTACCCTCCACTCCCTTATGATATCCATTGCAATGTGGAAAATCAACACCATTGCCTTAGATGCGTTCAAGGGCACGGTCCCAACCATCCATGGGGTTATCAACAGGTTCCACGTCCACTTACTGGAGCACATTCAAGCCTGGCTCTATGAATACATGAGGTCAAGGCAACAGGCGCTCATAGATTCGTGGTTCCCACTCTGGTTCCTCCAAATGGACCCTTTCCTACAAACCTGCTCCATAGCTGGGGAAACCCCCTTTGAGTAGCGCACCAACCCCCATACCTGGCAGTCCCGCTGGCAACAGGGATAACCTGAGTACCCTGGGGTGCCTAATTTTATCTATCTTCGCTTCCCCCTTTTTGTTCCCACGCATACTCAGTAATGTCCGTCCCCCAGTCAGCTTGCCTCGGTTAAATAAATAAAAATGACTATTAATTTAGTTGGCAACCATTGCCAAACAATAGGTTGCTTTAATAACCATAAATTTTTTTTGGCAAGAGTGATGGATAATGTGGTTAACCAAATTTTAACAGGGGGGTCAGGCAGCTCTTCTACAGGCATATTTTTTAAGACAAAATCAAAATAGTTGTAGAAACAGACAAAAGTGGAGAGCCAGGGCGTTGGGGGCATCAGCATGGTGTGAGTGGATGTCAGTGAAAAATGAGTTGTCTTTTCAAGATCAACTTGGAATACAGCTTCAACTAATTCTGCTAGATGATGTTCAGTTTGAATGCAGGAATTGGGGAAATGGGCAACTTTGGTTATACATTGGTGTTTGATATTAACAGATGAATCAAAATCTGATAGTTTTGCCACATGTATGACAATGGCTTTGGCATCTTTATTTAATTTGGTAATTTTGCCTTGTGCTGCTTTGTGGAAATCAAGGGGAAGATGATTGTGGTCAGCCCTTCATGGTATTGAGAAGCTGATTGGGCCACAGCTTTGTGGAGGTTTGGGCAATAGGTGAGGCCACCGCTGCTAAGGCGAGCTGATGGTCACTTTAGTAGGGGATGACATTGGGTTTATGAGTAATTTGTTTGGGAGATGGGGATTTTTCAAAATCAGAATTGTAAAGTTTGGCTCATTTATAATCCATTGGGCAAGAGGTTCACCATTCTTCTCATCATGATAACTATACATGATTTATCAACCTCATCTAATAGGTCACATGGATTTGGGTTCATGAGAATATTGGATGAAGAATTCAGGTGGGTAGTAGACAAATGGGCTGCTTGGGTTAATGGTGGTCCTAGCCTGACTCTGATTGGTTGGGTGAAATTGGTTGGGTTAATGGGGGCGGATGATTTGGTGGGAACCGATTTCCCACTCTGGACCATTGAGCGAGAATGTTGAGTGAAAGAGGCAACATAACGCCACATTTGGAACCTGCGGGTTAAGGTTTGGAAGCCACACCAGAAGAAGTGGCTCAGAGGCAGGATTCTTTAAAAATTTCAAGCCTATAACAAAGGGGACAATTTTGGCGACCATTAATGACATGATCCCAAATAAAAATGCTCAAGTGCTGCTGCAATATGAGCATGGGGGTATTTGTTGGTCTATGGCAGGATGGTGTGGGATTATGGTGGCAGTGGCGCGAGGGGCAGCAAGGCGTTGTGCACCAGAGAAGACAGTGAAGATGAGGTTGGGCTGAGTTATAAACCAAAAGCATGCCATCAATTGTTCATATAAAACTTGGGGTGGGAGGTGGGAGGGAGGGATGCAAAGGACACCACCATTTTGGTGTCTGTAGGGAGGCGATTTTGAGTAGTAAGTAGGGGATTGTTTTTGTAAATAAGAGGAGTAGAAGCCACTTCTGCAGCGTCCTCCTCTATCTGAAAGCCCATGTCAAAATAGCTTATAAATGAGCAAAAATTGTTAAAGTTAGACGGTGTGAATGCAGCGATGCCAAGTATGATAATCGCCTTGTTGGCATATTGGGATAAACGCCTGTAGTTAACACATAGGCAAAATCATATCATAGAATGAGGGAGGGTGAGAGAATGGGGGAAAGAAGAGTAAATACGCGCAAGGTGGAGAAGTAAGTCATGTGGGGAGACAAAACGGCTGGTAGAGGTTGATGGGCTATTTAAACCTGTGCAAATGTGTTTACCCACAGGACAGAAAATGTTAGGCGGTATAGCATCACTTCCCCACACTGAAGCTGCAGGCGGCGGACCCAAGGACATCAACAGGAAAATGGACGTGTTCAGATGGCGGTGGTAAAATTAAACTTTTTATAATTTTCTCTTGAATATGAGATCAAGTGAAAAGAAAAAGTCAAAAGCAGATAATATTGATCATTCCTCAATTTTATGCAAGAAAAACATCAATGATAGTGACCTCCTGTCAAGGATGAGGAGTGAGATAAAAAAATAAAGGACACTGGACCAAGGTCCTTAATATGACAATGGGTTGTATGCACTGAATGGGGGGACCAGATTTCCAGAATTAGCATCATCTTGAGTAAATTTATTAGACTGGAATGACAATGGGTCATGAGGACTGCATTCTGAGGAGGTAGTAGTGAGGAAGAAAAGAAAGAGTTTACATGCCTAAGACAGTTTTGAGCAGCGTTGAGTTCAGATCAGCCTTACTCAATTTGAAACTAAGAAATATTCGACCTGGTCCAAGGCAGCATTCTCCTGTCCTGATCCTATTCTTGCTGAAAATCTAGGCAAGTGGGTATATGTTACATTTTTCCCACCTTTCCAGCTTCCTAGGTTACCTGCTGGATCACTAGGGGATAAGTCCCACTGGCAAATAAATTTATATTGGTTGATCTGATTTCAGGTTAATAATGTTTGGGAATTTTATCTAATTTGCCATTTTATGATCCATTAGGGATCAACACAGGTGAATGCTTAATATCTTATTGGTAGAGTTGCCAACAAAATTGGGGAATCTAATAGTTGATCATCAATTAACTATCAGGTGTAAAAATTGGGATTGGTTGGGCTTCATCACCAACTAATTAAGAATTCGATTAGCAATTTTGAGGTGATTGATGCCTTCTGCAACTATCGATTCAGTCAGTTGGTTCATGACCTACAATAATGGGTAAAGAGTTCCATTACCTATGCAGGTTACTAGCAAAATATGGTTGGTTCACTGTGATTGAGTGGGAAACATTAGAGACACGTTTTATGGCTCTTTCCGTTTCAGGTCTCAAGGATGTCTTATGGAGGAATGTCAACCTTATGGAGAAGACCATCACCGGTGAGATGTCATGTATAGAGTGTTTATGGAAACAGCTGCCATTTCATTTGAGGCACTAACCAAGGAGTTGGGCGCCGAATTCTCCCTATAAATTCCTTAACAATTCATATTAATAAAAAATAATTCTTCCTTTAGAATATAAGCTTTATTCATCATCATTTATTATTGTTGTGGTATACAATAATTTTTGGGCTCCTTTATGGTTATAAAGAATAGGAATAGGGGATCCTTAGAAGAGAAGCAGACCTTAGACGTGAATCTTTGAAGACTTAGCGTGTTGAGAAGAAAGGCCAGGAACCTCTGAATCTGAGAGTGGATTAATTTCAGCTGGAACAGAGAAGCAGTCCATATAGTCAAAATAATCAGTAATTCGTGGATTACCACAGGTCTAGAGTTAGATCATATTGGGCTTATCTATTCAACTACAGAATATAGTTGTCATACTATTATCAATCACATACTAATTACTTTTAAGCAACGCGATTTGTGCACATACCAAACATGTACAGTTAACTTCTGGGAACTATCAGTCATTAAACATAAGTAAATAACCCAGGATTTTTACACAAGGTAATCCAAATCTTTCATACCCTTCTGCCCATAGCCTTTCTAGACAGTTGGACTACACCTTTGGTCCCCTCAGGCAAATTCTATTCAAGACCTTAGCCAATCTTCTCCCACACTCATAAGAAAATAGCCCCCTAGGTCTGTTTTCAGCTCACTCACACCTCTAAACTTGATAAATCTAATAAGATCCTTTAACTTACTCAGTTCCTCGTGGATATTGTCAAACATTCTAAATTAAAATTTTCCTACTTATTCAGAAAAGCATGCCACAAATATTATAGCCCTAATGATTAGCAAATAGCTATCTTTTTGATTGATCCAGCCACCCAGCGGGCTAACAATGACATCTTATTGAAATATACTCCATATGGTGGTTACAAATTCACCACACGCAACATGCACCTGCCCATTTTGAATTTTAACCACTGACCCGCCACTAATATAGGGTAGTCTGTCCATCTTGCAACAGAATGACATGTTGACTCCTTCCCATCTTTGGCAGTTCAGGAATACCTGATTAGTTAATCTGCTGAAGATCCCAACTGCCTTGGCGATCTGAAGCACACCTTTCAGGGAGAGCCTGGCCCCACTGCTATGGGCAACTTCCAGCCCCACTCCAATTCCGCTGCTGAACTCATGTAGGAATCTAAACCTTTTCAACGTTTACAGGCCCTTACTGGGCCCTTTGGAACTCATTCTGCTCTGGTCTGACTTGTCCTAAACATTCAGTAAATTAGGCTACAACCTTGCTTCCAGGTGTGGAAAATTGATTGACTTGAATATTAGTTTTTAAATCGGAGACAGGCACAGTTCTAACTCCATTACTAAATATTTTACTAAAAATGAATTGTATTGAAGTTAACCCATGACTTCCCATTTTAACTTTTTTCTAACACATCAATTCCTTTCCATAATTTCATTGTATGATAAGCAATGATTCTCATCATGAGAGCACTACTGTAATGTGACTAAAGTGATTCAGATTTAAAATAGGCTTTGATTAATATAAAAAATATCGCATTTTTAATGAATCTTGTCATTTATTTGTATAAATCTTATTCATAGTCTTAACTATAAAAAGTTGAGAACTCTCCCGTGTAGTCAATCTATACAGAAGAGATGAAGTTGGAGCAGCCAAACTCAATTTGTGCAAGTAGCAATTAAAGGAACCTCTTGCTACACAAGTGTTGCTCACTACAGGTGGCAGAGCATTTACTTTAACTGAGGCAAGTCAACCAGGGGATGGACATTACTGATGCTCAAATGAGTTAAACTTAAATTTAAAATAAAATAAAATAAAATAAAGTTGAAATGAGAAAGAAGGATCTGCTTATACTGATGTAAAACACACACAAAACACACCAACCAAGTCAGAAGTGGAAACTGATATACATCCATGGCGGTGGGTAAAGGGGGATTGGGAGGCTCTTCTTCCTCATCTGTTGTGGACATGTAGCGGCACAAAGCTGATAGTATTGGTGTGGGCGCATCATGGAAATGGGGGTCAAGATAACAAATGGGTGCTTGCAACTCAATGTGTGCAATGAGGAGGGTGGAAATATAGTCTGTAAGTGCTTTTCCGCCTCAAAGCATACTTTAGGTAGGGTGGCGATGGTTGCAAGGTTGTTGCAGGTAATGTGAGTCTTTGGGCCAAACTTTGTGACCGCCGCAACTTTTGAACTGCTGAATTTGCTGCCTAATAGTATTGGAGATGGTCTTTTTTCTGTTTTGGAAGCATGATACTATGTAGGATAGGAGGTTGCAGGCCCATAGCCATCACTGCAACTGATTTTGCAATGTCTTTAAAGGTTGGGCAACATTTGGGGGAGGCAACTTCATCTTTAGCTAATTTTTGGTCACTTTTGAATGAGGTGGCATCAGGGCGAGGCACAAAATGGCGATTTGGTAATAGGGCTGCATAATCAGTATTGAGGTACATTTCAAATGGAGGGGGCCCAGCACATTCAGATTCAGGGATAGCTCACCCAGTTAATCAACCTTAACAAGATATCCCATGGATTTTGGTTGATTTTGATTATGTTATTTTCATATGGGTTATCTGTTGCGTTTGACTGGGAGGATGGTTTAGAACTTACTTTGATCCATTATAACTTCTGATTGGTTGGTTCAGGAGAAGAGGTTCATCGAGGTAATCTTTAGTTGTTGATTCAGTGGTTACTGTGGCTTTTTGGGTGGAGAGAGAAGGATAGTGCCCATTTGAAAAATGTTATTGGATCAGCTATGGGATCCTCATGCAAAGAGTTGGGTGTGGATACTATGGCTTGTGAGATGGAGAGTCAGTGCCAATTCTAATGGTCCAGTTTGAAACAGGTAGGGCAAATGGTGTTCCCTCCATCCACTTGAGCCCATAAAAGGATGGTCTGGGGAAGAGGGGATAATGGTGTGAGGGGGATTGAGAGGGCTATTTCTGTTGATACTGGATGAATGGTTGTGAAGGTATGGGGGCCTGTAAGGCAAGTGGTTCCATTGGGAACCATGAATTGATTTTGGGATTGGAACCATATTCCAATAATTTAGCAATAATTTCATTCATTAAAATTTTGGGTGTTAGGTGGGTAGGGAGGCCTGCAAACTGAACCGCAAGAGTGGTATCAGTGGGCAACCAGGTACGAGTAGTTGGAAGGTGTTTCCCTGGAACACCTTGGGGATAGTAGCTGCTACTGCAGCATCAGCTTCACTTGAGAAGCTGAGATCAAAATTCCCCTTGAAGGGGTGGAAGTCAATGAAGCTTGCAGGCTGCATAACAGCCTGGGTAATTTGATAATAGCTTTATCTGAATAGGTGAACAACTTACCATATTCAACCTGAAGGCCAAATCACATGTTGCTCCGAGGGGAGCACAAGGGGGAAACGTAGAACCGCCTGAGTTTGGGCGAGATGTAAGGCTAAGTCCTTAGGCTGACATAGAGTCCTGAAGAATTTGGAGGGCTAGCTGAGCCAGCCTAAGCACATTTTGGCAGTGTCAAAAAAACATTAGGAGGTGGCGCACCACTGCCCCACATGGGGCAGCGGGTGTCAAATGCATCAACCTAGGTAACTTGAATAGGGCGATGACAAGTGGAGCTGTTTTTACTAAATTTCAAACTATGATTCAACCAAAAGTGAGCGAATTGAGAGCAACCTACAGGGGGCTGTAGTAGCAAAAAGTAAATTTATTTTTTACAATGAAATCTCCTTTAGGAAGGAGAAAGTGCGAGAATAGCCAATCCATCACTTTTTATGTTAATCCTGCTACTTTCTAATTGACTGTCATTGGCTTAAGTCATATCTCAATACTCTCCTCTGTTTGAGAGCTTTGAGACTTATACATTTAGTGTGGAGCAGCTGAGATGGATTAGGGACATATTACTTTGAAAAAATTCTTGTTGTTTGGCAATTGATAAAAAGATCTAGTGCCCTCTTTGTTTTATTGTAGTCAGAATCAGGACCAGCTCATTCAACAATACAAGAATCTTTGATCCACGAGGCAAAGTCAAGTACTACAACAAGCCTTTGAACTAGCTCATAGTGGCAATATCTTACAAAGTACCTCCAACCCACCATACAAAGTTCTCATTTAACCATTTTTGTCACCAAGCTCCAATCATGGAAGTGTTCAACAGGAGCCAAAAAACTTGAAAGTATTGCGGGACCTGAATAGGCAGCTTGATACCAGTTTCCAAAGTGTTCAACAAGCTGTTAATGTCAAATATAATCTCAGTGCACAAATTTCACATCAGCTTGACAAACTCAATAATTACTAAACCAGAACATGCTGGCCATAGGATATCAAGCCCTGGACAACTGAGAAGTCACCAACGAATGGACTTATGGAATGACATGACTCAGAGTAAGGTTTGACCATAGTTGCGTTACTCCAAAAGACATTAATCATTATGAGGAATTTAAGGTGCTTGATCAATACACTCAACACAAAATGAAGATGGCCGCTCAGCATTTGGGAAGCAACACTGAGACTACCAAACAACATTATACTGAGCTGCAACAATTTGGAAAGCAGCAAAAAGTCTTGCAACAGGATATCTAAAATTTGAGAGGTTTGTTCAGACGCCCCATCATAAAAAAGAGATCTCCTCCAGTCAAAAGATTTGTGAAATAACATCTGCATTCTTCATAACATGGAAACTACTAATAAAAGTGAATTGGAAGACCTGCATGCTAACATGCGTGACATGCAAAGAAGCTTTTCAGAATTGCGACAGTTCAAGGTTCAATGTCTTTAAGAACAGGAGGACCTTACCACCTGGGAGCATCAAATTGAAGGAAAGATACAAGATGGCAGATTCCAATGCCATCCTCCAACTCTGCCCCATGTTTGTTCAGAGCTATTTGAGTAAGAACCCATGGAAGAAGGGGCTACCCAAGAACCCTTAAATCAACCCGCCCATGCTGTACCACCCTCATTGTTCATCATGCAACTTCCATGGCAACTCCAACCCTGAACATAGTCAACCTCACGCAGTAATCCAGGGCCTTGGGCTAGCGCTGCACTAATGGTGTCTGGATATGGGAGCTTCTATCCAGGATTCCAGCAATTTATTCTGGTTAATCTCCCAAAAAAGAAGGCATAGGAATGTGCAGTTGCCCATGAAAGATGTTCAATATGACTATGCATGGAGATGAAGTTCTTTTAAAGCCTTTACTATGATTAACTGTTTATATGGCCAGAGTTGAGATCTTATCATGCCATATGTTGAAACTGGCGCTTAGGAATCAATTTCCAATGAACTAGGTTCGCACAAACAGCAACATACTAGACACTGTGTGAAGATAGTAATATTGGTAAATACAACTACTAAAAACCTTCACGTCATAAATAGGGCTTTCATTAATTAAAAAGAGGAATCTCCCATGATATTTGGTAGTACCGGTGGTTCCTCAACTTGCTCACAAACTTATTAGTAGATAAAACTATCTACTAAGGCAAAAATACCCCGTTCCAAATGATAAGCTCACTCAGATATCCTCTCTCTACCAGAGTTCTCTTTGGTGTATTTCGTGGTTACTAAGCAGCCAATTAGATTGGTATAATACTGGCAGAATCTTCTAATTACAACGGGGAAGCAATTGAATATTATTGGAGGGTATTTTAACATAAGATAAATACAAAAAAGTAACCAAATTCCACCAAAGGTACTTGATTCACTGGCAGCTATCCATAATAATCATAATAGACCCTCCTAACAATAATTTAAGCCAATGAGGGGTAGAGTGCATATTAAGCTGATTTTTTTGAGAGGTAAATAATAAATTGAAGCCACGGAATTGGTGGCCAATATTATAAGTGAATGAGAATTGCGTCAGTGGGGATTCAAGGTTTTGATCAACACTATAATGATAAGGTATTATCTCCATATAGAAACCTAACCCGCGTGCTCTACCAATTACTAAGATGTAATCAAATCCTCTATCCAAAGATTAGGTGAATATACAATTAGATATAGACATAAACTGATTTTGGTCAAATCATTTACAACATTATATTTATCTGAGAAACATTGTACCTTTGCTGATGTGTAAAACGCGGTAATGCAGGAGTTCAGAAGCCTTAAAAATCATGCCCATGTGGAAGGGTGAAATTATTATCATAAAGGTCAAGATGAATAAAACTATTGTCATTTTATCTGACTAATTTTACCACAAAGCTCAGGTATTGTTGGGCAGCAAGGCTAAAGTTGACTTTGACTTTAAGATTATGCTCCAAAATGCCACCAAAGAAACATCTGGAATTACACTGCTCTCTGTTTCTGGCGCTCATGTATGATTTAGATATGCCTATATGATCAAATACCTGAAGAGGTGCAAAATTAAGTTTGAACTGCCCAATGTCAAAGCTCAAAAAAGCCAACATTCTCGCATAAATGAAGGTAGAGGGACCTTAGAGAATTTTCAACCCTGTCAAAGAGATTTCAGAAACCGCTGCAACTTACCCAAGATAACTTGTTAGCATGAATATCTAATGGTCACTATGTAGCCACTTTTCATAAACGTCGCCCTGAGGTGAACTTTTTATCATCCCAAGAGGATGCCAGCCGTGTATAAGTGCCTCATCAGTAGAAGGAGGACGCTCTACTGCCAGTTATTCTCAGAGTTTTCCCACATTCCAGAAAATGCGAATTGTCCTCCTACTCAAGTATTCAATCTGAGTATTTCCATGGTGTTGGCTTTCACCAGAAGCAAATGAGTAACCATGGGCCAAGAGGGATAAAAAGCTGACTCTAAATCATATGCTTTGATTTATTTAAGGTACACCAACCAGGGGACGGACAGTACTGATCACAACACTCAAAATGACAAAACAGACTACTAACCAGATGGGAAGCAGAAACTGCTTAACCCACCATGGCAGAGGGTGAGGAGGGGTCGGGGGGTTGGTTTTCAGAAAGACCCACCTTGATCAAGGGGTGTTGGTTACAGTACCAGATCAGAGCAGAGAGCCAGGGCGTTGGGGCGTCTGCATAGTGGGGGCTGAGGTCAGCGTAGTAGGAGTTTTCCACTTCTGCATCAAGATAATGATGGGAAAGTGTTTCAACAAAAGCTGCGAGGAGAACTTCAGCTTCTTTGCGGGCTTCAGGAAGTTGGGTGAAAAGAAAGATACTGTGGCGGGTGATTTTGGCTGAGGGGTTGAATGAAGCAAGTGTTGTGACATTCATAACAGCGATTTCAGCATCATCAAATAGTTTTGAGATGTCACTGCAGGGAGATTCAGGGAAGTCGGGGGGAATAAGATGGTGGGAAGGCCATGCTGGAGCTGAGCCACTGACTGGGCCACCGCGGTGCATAGTTTTGGGCAATGAGGAGAGGCTACCGCAGCTAAGGCGAGCTGGTGGTCACTTTGGAAGGGGGCTGTATTGGGTATTGGGCAAAATGGAGAGGGGTAGGGGTTTCATTGAAGTTGGGAAGGAAAATTCTGCCCAACCATAATCACCATGGCAGAGAGGTTGACCTGTATGCTTACTAATGAGGATATTACCTGATTCGTCAGTTTCATTCAATAGATCCCATGGATTTTGGTTCACTGGAATAGTGGCGTTTAAATTTGAGTGGGTAGGATTGGGCGAATGGGCACCTGTTTGGGTGCGAATGTTGGTCCAAGCTTTGCTCTGATTGGCTGGGTAGATTTAGGTGGGAGAGTGAGGATGGAGGTTTTGGGTGAGGCTGATTTTCCATGTGGGCCCACTGAACGAGATTGGAGGGTGGGAGGGGGCAGCAAAGCGCCCCATACTGAACCTCCAGAGGGGGCTCAGAAGCTGCAGCAGCGGATTTGGCCTTAGGGCACGCTCTTTTTGAATGGTCGAGGCTAAAGCAGAGGGAACAAATCTGCCTACCATTATTGACCCAAGACCAAAAGAAATGATCAGGTGCTGCAGCCACACTAGCGCAAGGTGGGATTTGTTGGGCTATGGTAGGGTGGTGTGGTATGATGGTGGTTGTTGCATGAAGAGCAGCAAGGCGTTCCGCACCAGATGGAATGGCAAAGATGAGGTTGGGCTGAGTGCCATAAGCCATAAGCCCTGCGACCAACTGGTCATACAAAACCTGGGGTGGAAGGTGGGATGGGAGATTTGCAAAGGATACCACTAGCGTGGTGTCTGAAGGGAGGCGAGTACGGGTTGTGGGAATGGGGTTTTTTTTATAAATTAGAGGAGTTTGTGCTGCCGCTTCAGCATCCTCCTCAGATTGGAACCCCATGTCAAAGTAGCCCTTAAAAGGGCGGAAGTCTATAAAGCCAGCTGGCGCAAAGGGTGTAGTGGCTAGTTCAATAATTGCCTTATCAGCATATGGGAACAAACGCCCATAGTCCACTCTGAGGCTAATAGCGAATAGCAGAGCGAGGGAGGGCGAGAGGATGGGGGCGATAAGGGTGGACGCGCGCCAGGTGGAGCGCTAAGTCCCGTGGGGGACAAAACGGTTGGAAGCAGTGGGCGGGCTGTTTGAGCCCATCCAAACGCGCTTGCCCGCAGGGTGGAAAACGCTAGGCGGGGGTGCACTGCTGCCCCACACTGGGGTGGCAGGCGGCAGAGCCAAGGACATCAAAGAATAGGTTTGGGCAGATGGCTGTGGATAAATAAACTTAAATTTAAAATCGCTCAAAAGTGACTTTGAGCGGTCAAAAAAAACTTCTTTTCAACATATGCTACTTAATTTATCAAACATAATCAATTTGAAGGCGATAAGAGCCCCAATCATTACCTTCTTTACAAGGAGCTAAAGTTGCACTACTGATAATTTTTCTAAAACTCATTTCGCCAATGTAGGAGAAAAGATCAATGATCATGATTAGACATATTGATACTCTTTTCATTCTCAAAAACTAAATGGTGATTCACAATATCTTTCTGATTGTACTTGTATCGATAATTGCATAAACAAAGTCTAGGTGCAAGCCATTGTTGCAGCGGCGCTCCTTTGAATGTAGTATCCAGTCAGTTTGCAAAGTGGTTGAAAAATAGCTTTTGAGGTAGGTTACCACCAACAATATGTGTAGCTGGCCATAAGGGTTCCACTAGCAAAGGAGTCTATATTGCGTTACTAATGAGGTTTAGCTCTTTGCAGGTTAGTGCAACTGCTAGTATGCTTCTCAATGATAACTATCAATTTCTTGTTAGTACTATTTTCCTTAGAGTTTAGTTGCGTTGATATATTTTACAATAATAATGATTTTATTATCCTAGATCAAAAAACCCTTCAGTATTCAAAAATAATTGGACTTCACTAGCTAATAGCAATAATTTTGGCAATGTAGTCTATAATGATGGTGTAGTCTACATCCATTGTCAACAATTAGGTCAATAAATTTCTCCACCCTTGTCACCATTATTGAGAATAAAGGCATTCCTCTTATAGATTCAAAAGCTTATGTTATATAACCCTGGAGAACATCATGTAGTTTCCACCAGAATGAACTTGGAACTACCTGAAGGGTTGGTTTGAGAATTTTTTTATTGAAAATGGTCAAAATCTGAACCTTTTGTGGCTCCTGGCATAATCTCATCTGACCATCTAAAGATCTGTGTAAAACTGGCCAACCTAACTTTTTCCTAAAATAATTGTCAAGAGAAGACAAAAAATTGCATTTGTAAACCTCACTACATTGGAAGAATTTGGGAAGCTCATGAAAATAAAAACTTTAACAGATTTTGGCTTACATGAGCCAAAGCTACCAAATTGTGAAGTCATTACCCATGAGCAACTCGATGGACTAATTGAGGGTCAGAAAGACCAAGCGATGTCCCTCATACAAAGATTCACTCAATTTTTTCGCAGCTGGCAACTAATACCTTGAATGCGTGGTAGGGATTAGCACCACGTTGACACTGGGGATGTGAAGCCCATTTTTTTAATATCATATGAAGAAGTAAGGCTGGTGATAAGGCAATGCAAAAGGAGCTAGAGAATCTCCTGCGTCAAGGGATTATTAATCCCTTAAGAAGCCCATGAGGTAGTCTGGTGCTCATAGTTAAGAAGGATAGCTCTAATAGAGTCTTCATTAATTACCAACATCTTAATAGCATAAATAAATTTATTCATAACCTTTACCTCAAATAGACGAAGCTTTGGATTGATTAAAGAGGATAAATATTTTACCATTTTAGATCTCATCAGTGGATTCTGGAAAATTTTCTGCTTCCCAAAGACCAAGAAATATGTGTGATTATTTCCTCTCAAGGGTTGTTCCAACTGACTCTAATGCCCCACGGTCTGTGCAACGTGCAGGCCATCTTCATCTGGAGATGGACACTATCATAGAAATTCAAAGATAAGCTGCGTTTTAATCTATCTTCATGATATAAATTTGTTTTTAAACATTTAGCTAACATCTAACGCATATGGAAGACTTCTTTTGGAGGTTGCCCTGATCTCAGTTAAAATTTAAATCAAATAAGTGCCAGTTTATAAGTCTTAAGTGGAATATCTGGGTACATTGCCAACATTCAAGGAATACGCCACAATCTCAGAAGCTCAAGGACATCAATCTCATGAGAAAGCCTGAAAAAAGCGAGATATTCAATTGTTTTCTGGAATGGTTTGATATTACCGCTGATTTATACCAGGTTTGCAAAACTTGATGAGCCCTTAAATCATTTACTTTGAGGAGAAAGGCCTTCCAGTGGTCACAATAAGGCAAAGACTCTTTCAACTGGCTGTGCAAAGCTTTGACTGAAGCCATTGTTCCGAGATACCCCAACTTTGATCAGCCTTCTATAGTGCATCCTGATGCTTCCCTCACAGCTTATGAAGCGGTACTTTTCTAAATAGGGAATGATTGGAAGCGCCCAGTAGCTTTTTACAGCTATACCCTGGAAAGCGCGAGCATAATTACACGGTGTTTTAGATGAGGCCTCAGGAGTACCTGTGGATCATATCTTGACTGTTGGAATGAATAGAGTTCCACCCCAAACCAGTGAAAATGCAGGCAACTTACCCGCCACAGATGGAGTTAAACAAACCTCTTTTATAGATTCAGATAATTCAAGAATTTCACCCCACAATTAGAAAACCATCATGCAAAATATTTTTCTACCTGACACTTCAGAAGATTTACTATATGAAGATGATGACGTCACCAAAAACACTATGAAAATTGACCTCCTTTTCTACTTGGGATGGCTGAGTAATTTTCAATTCACCGATGATAGATTGATGATTTGAGTGAATTACCCCAATGGAGAAATGAGGCTCTCATCCAGGTATTACTAACTCTGGCAAGCAACTAAATTTAAGAGTCACTCAAAAACCTTGATGTGAGGTGCATCAAAGGAGCACCATTGTATGAACCTGCTGTTGAGAAGCATATTACCAAATTCGGTAAGTAAGCAAAAAGCCAAGAAGATGCTACCGCCCACAACCCAGAAGAGGTGACAGAAGTTCAGGTCCCTGGGCATCCAGGTTCAGGAGTAATCATTGTGTCACGATTCTGATATACTGGATGATAATCCCTAAGTCAATATGGTGGAACGGATGGAATCTGACAAGTTGTCATGAATATGATTAATTGAGCGCCTCAAAATGAGGCGATATTGGGTTGTTTAAAAATTGACCAAAATTGGGCGAACATGAACTAATGAATGAAGAATTGGTGGAACCAAAAAACTTTTCTCTCTCGTTGCAATCACTTTTGCAACCCATTCAATTCAAGTTTATATCTAGTTTGATAATCTCATAGAGGAGATTAGTCTGCGCCCATTTCAGGGAGCAGTTGGGCAAGTAAGGTAAGAGGAGCAGGTGGGAGGCCCGCGGCCTCAAATGTTTGAAAACGCCCCGGAGAAACTGGCGGAATAGAAAAAATTTTAAAAAACTGGCGGTCACTATTTCCCCAAAATCCTCGCTTGGCAAGCACAATGCAACCAGTACATCAACACGCCGTACTCCCAGCCACTTTTGTCAGTGGATTATGGAGTCCTCATGTTTCTGGACATCCAACAAATGGCTTTATGGGAAAAATTTTGTGAAGATGTGCACACCTTTTTCCCAACCGCAGTGTACATCGCACCTCACTCCATGTCACGCGGTTGGCTGGACCTAGGTTTTGAAAACAAAGAGGCAGCAGATGAGGCTGCTGTGGTATGCATAGTGATTGACCTCCCCAAAAGGCAATGGGTCGTTGAAACAAAATGCACTAGATGGATAAAATCCAACCAAATTTTCCTCACATTCAACTTTTATGCCTACTACGGTAAAACGTGACATTTTGGAGCAACACCTGATAGATAGTCTCACCATCTACGGTGAAATACAATCTTTTGAAATTCAACGCTTTATGCTGATGCCACACCTGTGCACCGGCAAAACCATTGCAGTTCTGACCCCAACTGAGGAGATTGTGAAGGACCTAACCCAGATCCCGCACTCCACTTTTATTAATATTGTAGGGCATACCACCCACCCTTTCCAGGTGACCGTGGACAGTGCGCCCCCCATCTGCACCCACTGTGACGCGTTCAGTCATAAGGCACATGCATACCCACCAAGGAGGGTGTCACATTCCAAGAGCACCCCTCAGCGTCCATGGCCAGCGGAGAGGCGCACTATAAATCAACTGTAAGCACCAAAGAGGCTTTCCCGTGGGGAGCACAAGGTTGCTACCTACTGGTAAAGCCTATTTCCCCGCAAGAGCAGAAGAAGGCCAAGCAGGCCCACAGGGCCGCGGCCAAGGAAGCGGCCAAACTCACCACCGCTATCCCACACTCCCAACGCCAGGAGGACATTAAAAGCTTTGCAGCAAAAGCAAATTTGGGAATCCATCAACCAATCAAATTGGGAAGCCCATGCCAATTGGGCCACTCAATCAGAGGATCCGATGGGGGACTTGATCTCAGCCAATCGTTGCACCCAAGCTCCAGTTGAAACTGACTTGGGGCCCATCCCAACTGAAAAAAAAATTTGACCCACTCAACAGTGCACCAAACTCATCCGCACTGCAAAAAATTCATCTGACGTTGGGGAAATAAAAAGCAAAGGCAAAAGCCAATGTGAACCTTTCTGCTAAAATTAACAAAACCACCAATAGTGTTGCTGCAAACACCCGCACTGCCATGAAGGCCCGTGGGGATCTAGAGGAATCTAGTGAGCCTGGGTGCCCACCCCCTCGCACCTAAGGTGCAATGGGGGAAACCTTCACTTTAGGGACGTTGAATATCGCCGGACTCAAGGCCTCGCCATCCCAGGCTAGGAAACTGAGTTTTTTACAACAAAATTTACCCGTGGATATCCTGGCCATCCAGGAGTCCCACTGTTCATGAGGTTCCAAGGAGGCTTGGAAAACAATGCTCCTCCCATCCCTATCCTTTTGGTCAGAGCACTGTGGGGTGCTAATTTAGAAAAATAATTTTTTCAAATTTTTATCATTAGAAACCTTCCTCAATGGCCGAGTCCTCATTGTCACTTTCTTGTGGGATGACGTGGTACACGCTATTATCAACATCTATGCCCCAAATGGTGCACGAGAGCTTCAGGAATTTTTCTCATCAGTCAAATCCCTCCCACTACCCCCAGACCCTTTTGTAGTTGGTGACATGAACTGTTGGCTAAATACTCCAACGGACCGGTGGCCTTCCTCCTCCCACACTCCCCAAGGCCACGTTGAACTTTGCATTCTAAAGGCCACCCTTGGGCTAATGGATGCACTGCTGCGGCAAGCCCCGCTGCTCAAGAACATGATGCGCCCCCACATTCACAACGGCAAATTAAGGTCCATGTCCCACATTGACCTTATCCTTACGCTGGTGAAATTCCAACCCTACATAACCCACTTTAGAACAACAAAAATGGAATTCTCCGACCATTAACTGGTCTTGAATACCTACTACCTACCTGTCACAGCTGCTAAAGCCCCACATTGGTGCAAAATCTGCCCCCCTGAGCTTGCGTCGCCAGGATTTTCCACGTGGGTGGAATCAGCAACTTTGGCAAAAAAGTTTGTTGCACCGTTTTGTGTAGACCCCATTTCCACATGGGCAACTTTCAAAGAAGATACCATTCGCCACTCTCGCCACCTCTCTTCCAGATGCTCATGAGCCACATGGCTGTCATTTCACGCGCTCTTGCAGAGTTGGCACACCTGGAGTCCAACATTCCAGCCACAGGATACAGCCCTGCATGGGGCTGGAAGTGGGCGGAGGCAGCCGCCCACCTCAACACACTCAAAAGGCAACACAAACATTGGGTTTGTGTTCAGTACAGGGCCAGACGCATCACAAAAGTTGACAAGTGCACCATATATTTTTTTGAAAAAACTTTTGCACCACGCCAGAGTGTGGCCTGCACACAGGTGTGAAGATCGGATGATTCCATTGCGGATATGCCAGCCAAAGTGGCAATCAAAACACAAAAGTATTACTCCAAGTTGTACCGATCCAATCCAATTTAGCTGGCTGAAGTGGCGGAATTTCTCAACCAAGCCCACATCTGCACCATTTTCCGATACCCAGAAATAATGAATTTGATTACTCCAAACGGATTATGGACAGCCATTTGTGGTGCACCAAACTGAAATTGCCCAGGCACGGATGGCATTCCATATGAATTCTACAAAAAGTACTTAAAATATATATCCCCAATACTGCTGGCCTCACTTAACCAGAGCCTTTTGGAAATGCGCCTCCTGCCAGGAGGACAAGAGGCCTTCACAGTCACACACTTTAAGAAAGGGGACAAGCCAGACTTAGCCAACTGGCGCCCCATTTCTTTAACTAACATGGATAAAAAAATTTTAACAAAAATCATGGCTAACCGTTTAGGGATTGTAGCATCTGCCATCATCTCCCCAGAACAATTCGGTTTCATACCCAGAATGTCAATTTGGGACAACGTGCACTCTGTGGCCAACGCGTGCCAGTCCACAACCTCTGGGGCACTTGCGATCTTGGACCAACAGAAGGCCTATGATAGAATAAAGTGGGAATACCTCAGGGCCTGCCTCCATCAATTCCAAGGCTTTACCCCTCGCTTCATCGACTGGGTAATGCTGCTCACGGAATCTGCAACAATGGCAGTACGTGGCCCTTGGCTTCCTCAACAGAAGTTATAGTCCGCCATAAAGGGGCTGTGACAAGGGGACCCCCTCAGCCCACTCTTATACAACTTCAGCCTTGACCCACTACTTTGAAACGCGAATGCCCAACTCACTGGGGTCCATGTGCCAGGCCAAGCCCCGGTCAAGATGATGGCGTTTGCAGATGACTGCGTGGTTGGGGTGTCTAATAATAAATATGCACGCGCACTTGAAGCTCTCATCCAGGAGTATTCCCAGGTAAGTAATGTTTCACTGAACGCCTCCAAAACCGAAATCATCCTCCTTGGTCGGTATCATAACTGCTGGGCCCCTGCAACCAGCGCCCAGCCCAGCCCATCTGCTCACACACGCGCTCGCCTTCCAGCTCACCCCACACCGCCCCACTGGTGCTCCCCTTTGTGCCACGCCCTACCATAGGGCTGGTCCGCCATCTGGGCGTGTGGGTGGAGGCAGGCGGATATGCATCAGCAGTAATGGAGAGTCATATTCTAGACAACGTGATAGAGCGCATCGCCTCCCTCAGAGCCCACCCTACTTCCCTTACTGGCAGGGTCGTTTTGGCCAACGCTATGCTCCTCTCCAAAGTCTGCTTTGGAGCCCACGCCATCCCCTTCTCCCCAAGCTTCTTCAAATCCTTGCATGCCCTGCTGCAAGGATGGCTATGGTCAGGCCGCCCTCCACCAGTACAGTTAGAGGTCATGTTTGGCCCTCGCCATAGTGGAGGCATGGGCCTGCTCAACTTTGAGGCCCATGCTAAAAGATCTTGGGTACCTGGATTGTGGCCATCACCGCCCCTACACTCCCCTCCCAACACTGGTCCCGCGCGGCCTGCTCCAACTTCCTCCCGCGCCTTGGGCCTCAAACAACTGGAACCCCACTCCCTGATGAAATACCTGGCTTCGACACCCATTGGCCGCAGGTCCTCACGGTACTAAAACCCACTACAAACGAATCCTCCTCTCCATGTAGAGCGCTGAGTGGAGAATTTGTATTAGCGGACATACAACCTGAATAGGCCGCCCCTCACCTCAGTTCACACAATAGGTACAGGGGCTACCCATCCATGATGGCGTGACCCACACGGCCCCATGTCCTATCCAGGGTGGACTACCTGGACATGATGGACATCCCTTACTCCAGTGAGACCCAAAAAAAACCATCTGGAAATACACACACCATCCTCTGTTGCAGCCTCAAATCCGTTCCCATGTGTGGCGCTGCCTGAGGCGGGTGTATCATACAGCTGAGCGCTATAACGCTTTACACTCATCCTGTGTCATGTGGCCAGTATGGAACGCTGTTCCACCGCCTGGAGAAGCGCCCCACCTCAAAAGTGATATAGAAGTCCAACGTCTGCTGGGCCAGGATCAAATACATCCCTTCAGTCTGTCAAGAGACATGTTTGCCCTATCAATAGCCTCCCCCTTCCACCCTCCCTCCGTGCTCTGGTAGTTGCAATCGCCATGTGTACTATCCACACGATTGTCTTGGATGCCATCGCAGGCTCCACCCCCACCCTCCCAGAAGCAGTCCACAGGTTCTGGTCTCACTTGGTGGACCACTTTCAAGCGTGGATGTTTGGATACCTCCCACCACTCCGATGACAGCTGGTCTCCTCATGGTTCCCAGTTTGGTTCATCTAATCAGACCCCTTCCTTCACACGTGTTCAATTGTGGCTATGGTCCCTTCACACGTTCCCTCCCCCTCCTCATAAGTGGCGTTCCCGCTGGAAACAAGAGATAGCATCGCTTCTCTGGGGCTTTCCTGTTACTACATCTTGTCCCTTTTGGGTCAAATTCAGAGTGTCCATCCCATGGTCGGCCTTCCCCGCAATAAATTTAAAAGAATTGGTTGAACCAATGAGATACGGTGAAGTGAATTACTAAGCCATGAAAGCGGCACCATCCAAAGTTGCTACCATACAAGTGGGATGAGATGATTGAGGGAAGTTTTAGTTGTTTATAGTTTAAAGTGGGCAAAACAGCGAGGATCAGCTGTATTTATTATAATAAAAAAGAGTATAGTGGGGGCAAGGGCTTCATATTATTAACTTAATTTATTTCTGTTGTTTTAAGGGTAACGATCCTCATATCATTGGTCCTATTGCTCAGTGGTTTGAACCCTGTGAAATGTTGATTATGGCGTATCTCAACTTTAAACGTCAATTCTATAACACACTTCAAGAAGGAACTCGTGGATACAGGAATTATCATAAATGTATGAAGCATCTAAACCAGCAATCTGATGCCGCCTCTCTGGTTAATCTTAAGACTCCACAAATATCGCTACCTAAATTCCCTTTTATTCTACAATGATCATTCATTTTGTTTCTTGCTTTTTTTTCACTATGAGTATAAAATACTTCACTTTTTCATCTAATAGAAAACCTTTCCACAGAATCTCAGTTTTACCCTTTTTGTTTTACTTAACGTAATTTAAATGGTTTAATTTCTTTTAGCTAGTCTGGGATTGGCAATTGAGAAGAATATAGTAACCAGATTGTGATCTGCTTTGTTTGAACAAGACAATCGATATTGTGGATAGCTTGGAGCTGAGCTTCCAATGGAGAGGTTGGATTGGATTCTGTTATATCCTGAGTGTCAATGTATTTAGAACATTTCAGAAAGTTAAACAAGAGAATTTCTAAGGGCGCATAACATTTTACCATAGAGATAAATGCTACAGCTGGTAGCACCAGAGCATAATTTGATCTATGAGGATAATTGTGATCTAAGCAACAGTTGTCCAGTGCTTAATCTGCGTAGAGTAGACCCCCTGAGGAGCTAGTCAGGCCCACATATTATTCAAGCTGAGTTAAGCAAGCTGACTGTGGTGCTCACTACAGGGGTGCATCATCAGACCAGATCGAGGATCATGAGATTCCTTATGAGCAGTTTGATGATAAAGTAGATATAGTAGTATATCATGAATAGGATTACTCTAAACTCCAGGTGAGGTAAAAGAATATTATTTATTTAAGACTCCATAACATTGTATTAGAAATGCATTATCTATGTAACCATCTTGAACGCATCAAAGAGACCTCAAGAAGAGCACAAATTACCTCTATGCCTATTTTGAGAGGAACTTCACCTATAATAAAGCTGGAAGCCACCGTTAAGAATCTGGAGGATCAAATTTTATTCCTCAAAAAAGAATGGATAAAACATCTGGGCTCTGAACACATATGGAGAGCGCTTGGAACATCATGACAACATGCTGTTTGCTATGAACAAGAGTATAGAAAAGTTGAAGGCACAACTACAGGCTATACCAGAAACTACATCTAATCACAGGTAACTCAATTTGGAGACAACAGTATTGGCCACTCAATGACCGCCATGCAACTGGTCATGATTGTCACACAAATTATTATAATGCATGTCAACCCTATTGAAGAAGGTCCTACCTTATTACCTTATTAATAAATCATATATACACCTGGAGAAGGAACAATTGCTGGTTTCCTTTAGATGTATATGAACAGCATGGATGGTGCTAGCGTTCACCAAAAAGCTCGCCACATACAAAGGTATATGAGTTGTGAGGCTCAGGAGATCCTTAGCGTAAGCCTATGACCTGGACTATATTGTACTGAAGTAAAGATCAGCTTACTTTTAGAGTTTTGATTATGAACAATGCGTCCAAAACATGAAGCAATGGATTCTCCTTATGAAAATAGACAAGAATGAGTCAATGGAAAACTACGCCTCTAGCTATTATCTCTAGGCTCAACATTTGGGGGACTACGGGAATTATGGATTTACCTACTGAGAGAACAGTTCTGCTGAGTTCATTGGAGATGCATACCGCTTTAAAGATGCATATAACTCTTACATTAAAGAGCGTGATGTCACTAAAGGCCCATATGGAAGCTTTACTCAATGTATAAGGGACATATTAAAACTAATTACAAGGCCATGGGAACATCCCTTGATGAGTTAGCAAGGACATTTGAGTTACTAATGGTAAGAGACAAACCAAAAAGATAACATTATTAAATCAGAGCGCTTGCCTCGTTAAAAATTAACCTGCAATGAGTGCCATCAACCTGGAAACTTTTACTGATTTTGTGTTACTTGCAGCTGAAAATAAGTACACCCCTAAAGAGGATACCCCAAAGCTGTAGAATGGGTGAATCTCCACAACGAGTGTGAAGACAACACTAGGATGAAGTTTTAGCCAGCGCAGAATACCACCTATTAAAAGAACCTAGCGCGGCGGCTGTGTCTGTTAGTTAAGAGTCCATGGCAATGATGAATCTAAAACAAGTGAACTCCCGGGAAGTAACCCCCAA
>JAKSZP010001816.1:0-68121 GCA_022478985.1 Massospora cicadina
AAGCAATCTGGCTTCAAGTCTAGATATCAATGTCAGCCAACTACCCCACAACAAACATTCCATACCATCAGCTTAGATGTAATAGGTCCCTTTCCTCAGTCTACTAGTGGTAACAGATTTATCCTAGTAGCTATTGACCACCTCACTAAGTGGGTTGAAGCTGTGGCTCTTCCTGCTCAAACAGCTAAGGCCACTGCCACCTTTTTACACTAACACATTTTCACCCGTCACGGTTGCCCTCAAGTACTACTCTGTGATAATGTCAAGAACTTCACCTCCAGAGTGGTCAAACTTCTGGCCACTTCTAAGGTAGCACAACAACTCTTCTCTGCTCCATATAACCCCTCCACTAAAGGAACAGTGGAAAGAGCAAATGAAACCTTAGTTTTCATTCTGCGAAAGCTGGCCTCATCTGATCCTCTTCATTGGGATCAATATTTTCATAGTGCTCTTATGACATACCAGATTAGCTATCACCGGATTTTGAAGATGTCACCATTCCAAGTCTTTTATGGGTGGGAACCAGGCATACCTGCCCTCTTAGCTAAGGATGTATTCTCTTCTAGAAAAGAGTAACCAGAAAAAAGTTATGAGAAGATTGGCTCAACGTATAATTCAACTTCAATCCGAAGATATGACCAATATAGCCACAACAGTAACAAGAATAGGCAGGGAGAAAATGAGTCCCAAACCCCATTACCCACTTTCCAAGTTTCTGACATGGTGTTATACTACCATAACCGCATCACCCCTAGAAGCAGTAAACTTGGAGCAATTTTGGAGGGTCCTTTTACCATCGTCTACAAGAGAGGAAATGAGTACTCTATCAAAAACCTAGCTACTGGTATTACTATTAATCGCGTAAATGGCTGTTTCCTTTGACCCTACTCGCCCCCCAGCATTCTTGAGGGGGGTGATTTCGGACATTTACCTTTTCAGACTAAAGATAAGAATTCTTTAGGTTGAGTTCTTCCAAAAAAGGGAAATGTCAGCTATTTTCAATATTCCTGTCATGGAAATGGAAGAAGTTTAGACCAGCCTGCTAGTTGGGATGCATAAGCATCCAAGAAAGTAAGCCAGAATGCCACAGGCATTGCCGACTAAACAAATTGATATGGAGCCAGGCATTGGGAAATGACAAAGTGTTGGTGCAGCAACATGGTGAGAATAATCCCGATTTTGAATTAAACTGAACCCACCCCCAACCCAGGGGGTCATGCTGCAGGGGGTGGAATCACTGAGATAGTCTCAATGAGATCCTCAGCATATGGAGCCATCTCAACCGGGGTGACAAGGAGATGAATTCTCTCTTGCAATTGGTGGACATACGGCCACAAGATCCCCGGGTATTGATGCCAGAAGTTAGTGATAGTGGGGTTGTATAGCAAAAAATATAGAACTCGCTGAACCCAATTGATGACAGAGGGAACATAGTAACCAAGAGCACTGGTAGAGCCCATCTGGTAAATGGACTGATGGGCCACCCGGGGAATGCCATCAGGGATGCGGTCAGAAGAAATAATAAAAATTATTTAGATTTTTTGTTAAACTTTTATTGAAGGAAAAGGAAGAAAATTGACCAATAATTTTCTCAGCGCTATGCAACTGATTAAATAGTGGTCGATTGGGGTAGTGAAAAGCCAGGATCAGGTCCTGCAATTTTGAACTAACCAGCAAATTGTTTGGGAATTGGCAGGTTTGTTCCTTGATAACCAACATCACAAAATTTGGCATTGGGCCATGTCACTGTTGGTTTGACCTCATAAACGTCTGAACCGTGGCTTAGCTACTTTTTGGCAGTTGGCACAATGGCGTTTGGCCTTTGAGCAATGGGAATCTCCCAAGGCCACCCCACATAGGGGCAGGTCCATTTGGTTGGGAACTGGTTTAGGATGCCCAACCAGTCTACACTTGGTCACTGAACTGTCCAGTCAATGGCATCACATTGGCCGCAATGTCTGAATTGCCAACAGAGGGCTTTGAACCTTCGTCAATGGCGCCCAATGTTAGTTCTATCAGCCTATTGATCAAATTGGAACCGTTGGGCGTTCTGGCTGATACCTCAGTCTTCATGCCTTTCCAGCTATTTGATATTCAGGCATCAGCCAGATTGCCACTCAAATTAGATCTGATTTCATTTCGATGATCTTGGTGCAGATTTTGCTAATTCCCCGCAACAGTTCTGCCAAGGTGAGTGTGGGTACTGGGGGTGGGATCCAAAGCGGAAGGGCTGTTACCCATCGCTCATCTACTACATGAGCAAGATCGCCCTGAGTAATGGGGGGTACCGCCATCCTCTTTGGTGTTTTTTATTTGGGAACAGTAAGATGGCCTGATCAAGAGACAGGGGACATTCCTCGGGACTTACATTACCCTTTCCTTTTTCCAAAGAAAGAGCACTCCCACCAGGAAACTGCACCAGAGCCACATTCTTGTGTGCCTTGGGTAACTTGTTAGCCATAATCATCACAACTTTTTGGGGGGCAGGGAGCCTCGGGGTGGGATATATGGATGCTTCGACCAGGTCCATGCAATTTGCACAACTGAGTGCCTTGACCCAACTTTTTTCATAGGCCGGATACCCTTTCCAGGACACTAGATATTGGACAGAACGTCGCAACTTCTGGGATGCCAGGATGTCCTCTACCTTGTCTTCTTCCTCATCATCAACAATGATCAGTTCCAGTTCCATGGGAATTGCGCCCTTGAAGGGCGATAGCTGGGAAACATGGAAAACAGGGTGCTGCTTCCAATGTTCAGGAAGCTTTAGTTGGAACGCCCCATTACCCAATACCTCCTCCACTAAATGGGGACCCAAATGCTTACTGGCAAACTTGCGGGAAGGGGTTTGAATTTGCAAATGATGGGTATCAAGCATGACATAGGAACCCACCATAAAATCGTGACCCAGAAGGCACTTATAATCCGCAAACTGCTTGTAGTCATTTATGGCTTTGGTAAGGTGTTCCTGCACTAAAGCTTGAGTTGATCGGATATGGCAGCATGTTCCATGGCAGCTTGAACCTCAGGCCGCAAGCACGGCCCAACCAAAAATGAAGGATTATAACCCAATGTTGCTTCATAAGGGGAAAACCCCATGGACGCGTGGGTCCCATTATTGTAAGTAAATTGAGTGAGGGGCAAGTCGCTGGCCCAAGTATCCTGTGCTGCTGCTGCATAGCAATGTAGGTACTGTTCAAGGACTTGATTAACCTGCTTGGTCTGTCCATCAGACTGAGGGTGATACGCCATGGATCAACAAGGGAATATTTTCAGGATCGAGAGGAGTTCACTCCAAGACTGTGCAGTAAACTGTGAACCTCAGTCACTGATGATCTCCTGGGGAAGACCAAACATCGAAAGAACATGGCGTAAGAAAAGATGAACTGTTAATTCTGACATAATTGTGGAAGTACAAGGGATAAAAAGGGAAAATTTTGTGAAACGATCCACCACTACCATCACCGCTGTGAACCTGTTAGAACAAGGGAGTTCAACAATAAAGTCCACGGACACTGAGGTCCATGGACCTTCTGCCTGCTGTAAGTGGTGCAGGAGGCTGTTTTTTCTGGAGTGATCTGACTTGGCCCTAGCACAAGTAACACAATTGGTGATCCAAGCCAGGACCTCTTTGGTCAGTCCCACCCAATTAAAGGTTCACTTGATCAAATTGATGCATTTCTTGGTACTGGGATGTCCAACCGTGGGGGGATCATGATGTGTGCAGAATACCTCTGATCAGAAGGAGGGGGACCCAAATGTAAGAACGGAAGTAAATGAGTCCCTCTTCTAAGGAGTATAGGGAGTGTTTGTGACTTGAGTGAACCAACTGCTCAACCAGCTCCACGCCCTCAGGGCAGGCCATTTGACTGGCTAAAACCTGAGCCAATAACAGGGCGTCAGGAGCCAACACGATGGAGGAAACAACATGGGGAACAATTGACAGAATCTGAGTGGCAGGGATCATGGTAATGAGATCTACCTCCTCAGGTACTGAGGGACAGTGGGTGAGACTGCAGCTTAGGAAATCAGGAAGTACATTGAGCGCACCTTTAACGAATTCATATTTAAAATTAAAACTGCAAAGGTCCCAATAGGTTTTGGCCTGCCGATGCACCAATATTTGGGGTTTGCAGAAATACAAGAGGGCCTGGTTATCCGTGCAGACCATTGATTCATGGCGGGCACCCTGCAATGGATACCATCAATGAGTTAATGCCCATGCAACAGCTGCCAATTCCTTGTCATCTTGGCCCAAGACTGATCCATGGCTGTGAATTTTTGGGAAAAGTAAGCAACCGGATGTTCAAGACCATCGTGCTCCTGAAGCAGCACCGCTACCACTGCTACCAATGAGGAATTGCATGAAACAATATACAGTTTGGTGGGATCAGCATGTTTTAAGATAGGTGGAGACACGAAAACCTCCTTGATCGATTTGAATGCCTGCTGACATTTGGGCGTCCAACAAAATGGTATGTTTTTCCCAGTAAGGGGGTGGAGCAGTGCGGCCAACTGGGAAAGTGCTGGTGAAATTTTTAGAAAGATGATAGTTTCCAAGAAACTCCAAAGTTGTTTCTGCATAGTCAGAGTTGGCCATTCTTGGATCGCATCTAACTTGTTGGGAGGGGTTGCATAACCATCTTTGAGAACAAGGTTCCTGAGGAAGGTAATCTTTTCCTTATAAAACTCACACTTGGAAGGCTTGACGAACAAGCCTGCTTTATGCAAGGGGCCACCACTGCTTCCAAGTCAGTAGTATGTTGTTTGGGAGTTGGGGAGTGAACCAGGATATCATCAATGTATGCAATCGCACAAGTAAACTGGAGATCACCCAGTACATTGTTGATCATCCGTTGAAACGTAGCGGAAGCACTCTTCAACCTGAAGGGCATTACATGTAATCGAAAAAGGCCTCTCTTTGTATGGATCGCAGCTAACCATTCCTGCCCTTCCATTACCCTAATTTGGTTGAAAGCGTCACCAGATCCAGCTTGAGAACACACGGAATTTGGCTATCGCCTGGCCAATTGTCTGCTCCAGAGGCAATAGGTAGGTTTCAGAAACTGTTTTTTATTCAAATGACCATAATCCATGCAGGGATGGAGAGAACCATCTGATTTTTTGGCAAAGACAATGGGGGAATGATGGGTGAGGTCTCTCTTTGAACAACCAACCTTTTTTCAACATATCATCCAACCAGGTATAGAGTGCAGCTTCTTCCTCCGCTGTATGGGGATACAACGGACAGTTGATGTTCACTTAATCCATGGTTGTTCAAAACCCACAATCATACCTAGTGTGCTTAGGCAGCCAATCTGCTTTTTACATGTTAAAGATTCTCTGATATCGCATTAATCTTTCAGGGAATTTGGCCAGAATGCCCACAGAAGTAACCAGGGTAGTGATGGAGCTGGTTCCTTGTATCTTCTTGAGGGTGGTGATCAGAGGAAACTCTTTCTTCAAATCATCATTGGTAAATTACAACGTATTGGACTCTAAATGAATCATCACATGCTGTCAGTGCCACCACCCCACACCTAAGATTACCGGAAACACCAAGTTTGGCATAGCCAAAAAATGATCGCAGAAGTTGAACTGGTGGATTGAAAAGTGTACCGATCAGTGAACGACATATGAGGACTGATAAGCAGATGAGGCCACCATTACTGAGGAGCCCACATCCATTTCCAGCTTTAAAGTTGTGCCAAGTCGACACTCATGAAGTTCCCCACAGCTCCAGTATCCACCAGAGCTTTGAAGGAGACATGATGCAGACTGACACTGATCTTCATAGGTACAAGGAAATAAGCGAAGTTCTTTTTATTGGAAGATTTGACTGACTCATTTGTGACTTAAGAAATAACAGGTATATCGGGGGTAAGATTGGGGTCCTTTGATGGAGCGAAAATTGGAAGTACGAGGGTGAAGAAACAATTTCTCCATCTGAGCTTGAACAGAATCATTAATAGTTACCTCTGTAACCGCCAACTCGGACTTGGAGGTTACAGTGAGATTGGTACCCAAGTCTACCGCTAATTTAAAGAAAGGCGCATCATCTGCATCTTCGTTGGGTAATTCTACCATAAAATTCCCCTTCTGATAATGGGAAACATGGCGGGGGAAGGCATTGTAGTAGTTGAAGTGGCACATATTTGATCTACTGATCCTTGGATGGTAGACCGAGCCACGTGATGAGCAGAACCCAAATCCAAGCCTGATCTAAAGACTGCCTGAAGCAGATTGATAGATAGACCTGACGCGGGGGCCAGTTCACAAAAGGTAGAAATCAAAGAAACCAAGCTAGGGGCTTCAGCCATGGCATAGATCAGTCTTAATAAGTGGTCTGATTGGGACACAGGGGGTTTCAGGGCGGCTGACATGACAGCCATCAGTGGGGTGGAGTCTCCTGCTTGTGGGATAGAACGCAAAAGACCTCTCATCCAATGATGGGCATCCCCATCCACAGCGTCTAACAAGGCGAGCCCTTGTTGGGCATGAGATAACGCTGAAGCGTTATTAAGTGCAATTTCTGTACGCATTTACACTTCAGCGAGTGCGTCAAGAACTTGATTGGCGATCTACTGGGAGGGGACACTTGATCTTCCTCTCCAGGCCGGAGGAAGGAGGAGGAGACGCAATCTGCGCAGCTTGGGTGGCTTGAAGAAGATTCTCATAGTAGAGCGGATACTTCTCCCAAAGTCAGAAAGTGACTAAACAAACAAAAGCAAAATACTGATTGAACATACATTTGGTAGAGTAACCACTGCAGCGCCCATTTTGAAGAACAAGGCGGAAGTGGCTAGAAATAATGGTTGGTTGATTATGTCATGGAAATGGCAGAAGAAGTTTAGACCAGCCTGCTAGTTGGGATGTGTAAGCATCCAAAAAGCAAGCCAGAAAGCCATAGGCATTGCCAACTGAACAACTTGATATGGAGCTGGGCATTGGGAAATGACGAAGTGTTGGTGCAGCAACATGGTGAGAATGATCCCGATGACAAACCACACTGAACCCACCACCAACCCAGGGGGTCTTGTTGCAGGGGTGGAATCACAGAGATAGTCTTGATGAGATCCTCAGCATATGGAGCCATCTCAACCGGGGTGACAAGGAGACAGATTCTCTCTTGCAATTGGTGAACATACGGCCACAAGATCCTCAGGTATTGCTGCCAGAAGTTAGTGATAGTGAGGTTGTATAGCCAAAAATATCAGACTCGCTGAACCCAATTGATGATGGAGGGGGCCATAGTGACCAAGAGCACTGGTAGATCCCATCTGGTATATGGGCTGAATGCCACCAAGGAAATGCCATCAGGGATGCAGTCAGATGAAATAATAAAGATTGTTTAGTTTTTTAATAAAATTTTATTAAAGGAAATAGGAAGAAATTTGACCAACAATTTTCTCAGTGCTGTGCAACTGATTAAATAGTGGTCAATTGGGTAGTGACAAGCCAAGATCAGCTCCCGCAATTTTTACCTAACTGGCGAATTGTTTGGGAATGGGCGGGTTTGTTCCTTGAGAACTGACATCGCAAAATTTGGTGGTGGGCCAAGTTGCTGTCAGTTCAACCTCAAACGTCCAAACTGTGGCTCAGCTACATTTCAGGCAGTTGGCATGATGGCATTTGGCCTGACGAGTGATGGGAATCCCCCAAGGCCACTCCACATAGCGGTGGGTCCATTTGGTTGGGAATGGGTTTGAAACTAACCCGCCCACGCTCAGTCACTGAACCGTCCGTTCAGTCAATGGCATCACATCTGCCACAATGCTCAAATTGCCAACAGAGGGCTTTGAACCCTCATCGATGGCACCTGATGTTAGTTATATCAGCCTATTGATCAAATTGGAACTGTCAGGCATTCTGGCTGATACCTCAGTCTTCATGCCTTTCCAGTCATTTGAGATTTGGGCATTGGCCAGATTACTACTCAAATTAGATCTGACTGATTCCAATTTGATAATCTTGGCGCAGATTTTGCTAATTCCCCGCAACAGTTCTGCTAAGGTGAGTGTGGGTACTGGGGGTGGGATCCAAAGTGGAAGGGCTGTTACCCATAGCTCATCTACTACATGAGCAAGATCACCCTGAGTATCGAGGGGTACTGCCATCCTCTTCGGTATTTTTTGGGGAACAGGTTGATGGCCTGATCAAGAGCCAGGGGACGTTCCCCAGGACTTACAATTCTGATGTCATTAAGAGCTTGCTTATTAAAATTAATAATAAAAAAGTCGAGGAAATGAGCCAAAAGTCCCTGGCAGATTCTCAGTGGAACCCCATTAATCAGGGAATCACCAGTTTGAAACCCATATGGGCAGTAGTAAAATCAGTGGGTCAGATTTCTCCAGCAACACCATGGACCTTGGAGAATCATTGAAAGGCACTCCCATGACCCCTCAACAAAGTCCTTCAATGCACCTGTGCAGGGACCCCCTTTTATAGGCTTGTTGGGGGTCCCCTAAGGTGCAAGGGAAATTCTCAGGTGGTGATTGCCTCAAGTTTATAAAGACGTTACCTCATGGGTACATTTGGGCCAATCATAATTTCTCTTTCTTTGCTCCACTGCCCTGATGCAAGTTCCTGATTTATGATATTCTGTTCCTGCATAATTCCTAATTTGGACTTGTGCAGGCTATTTCAAACATTTTAAATTCCCCCTCAGCCTTCAAAATTACTTCAAATACTATATGGTCAGAGGTCGAGGAGTATTGTTTTCCCCTTTATTGCATGGGTATTAAAATCATAAAATCCTATTTTTATCAGCGCTTTCTATTTAAAACTTATGTTATTAAAAATTTATTTGTGGAAACTAGCTGTAAAAACGCACCAGCAAGCAAAAGTAAGCAGGTTTCCACACCATCCTCAGGGTCTCCTTGTAAGCCTTGAGGAATAAACCCTATGTCTGGATAAAGTGAAACTCCATTCTGAACTAAAAGGGGATAAATATAGCAGCCATCTCTATTGTTTCCCTGAGCGATTTAGCCCATGTGGTAGATGATAGGTGTTATGGCATATCCCTGTAATCGCGCCTCTTCTGTACTTGCTTACCACCAAAGAGTTGGTGGGCAAAATTCAGAGGCTGGGCCAGGAGGTGGCGGAGGGTAGAAGCCATCGCCAGTGAAAGGCAAGGGACGCAGGTCCCCAGGAAGGAAAATCTTCAGGTCCAAGTTCTACCAGGGAGTCCAAGCCACATTCTGCAAAAATAATGGCCGCAAGTTAGTTTTGGGCGCAAAGTTGTTTATCCGCTAGGGTTTCCTAACAATTTTGCATATGAGCCTGTCCCTGACAGGTACAGCGTAGTCATTTCTTTCCTGACCCAGTGGAGCCAACAATATGTGGCCTGGCCAAGGGGTGCAACCTACCATCCACTAGAGGTGTCATCATTATTGTGCTAAGCATGACTGCGGTAACAAATTATTCTTGCCAATGAATTTGATCCAATCCAATAAGGTCAGTTTGAGTCATAATGGAAACCATTTTGAAATACTGATTACCAGAACTGAATCATGAAATACTCTCAAAGTCAGTGCACTTGTTTCTTTCCCCGTTTTGAGGCATTTAGGCAAAAGTTCCCTACTGGTACTGCTGTCACTCCATTTTCTTTTTTTACATCATATTTGTTCAATAAAAAGTATAAAAAATATTCAGGTTTATTTGTGAAGTTCATAGTTCCAGTGAACATTCAGAGACGATGATCCCAACCCTGGAAATCCCTGGCTAGTCCTCAAGTCTGCCTTTTTCTTTTTTCATCCATCAATGAGGGTGGATGTACCTAGGTTGTTCTGGGTGGAGGTCTGGTTGGTCACTCATCTTGAGCTCCAGGCTGGTCTTATTATAATTACCAGCATTCTCCAAGACTTAATGTAGTGAACCACACCTCTTCATCCTTCTCCATATTGCCCTACGGGGGGCGCTGCATTGGTTTGGTTATATAAATGGAAAGTTCACCTGCAAAAGGGAGTGTATGCCAGTAGGAGGTCTCATTGGGCGGATCATGGTTTTATGCTGGGGTTTAAACATCTCCTTTGTCCCTAACGCTGTTAGGGCCTACCCTGTGTCTTTGAAGGAAACCAGGGTTTTCCTATAACTTTCAAGGAGGTGGGCATGCACGGGTTGCAAGTGAGGGGTGTTGTTTGTTACTAGGGCTGCAGAGTTTGCCTCCTCACCCCATTATTAGGTTCTAATGTCTGTATTCTTGTGGTCAATGCTACCGCTTTAGAGGAGCAGGTGTACATGAATCTGCTGGTGCCTTTGTTGTACAAAGTGGAAGCAATGGAGTCTGGTTTTATTCAGATGGTGGCGGACATGGTTTCTGCTCCTGCTGATGGAATGGGGTTAACCAGAGGTCATCTCTTCCCTCCCTTATGTGTCTCACAACTTAGTGAAGAGACAAAACAGGGCTTATTTTTTTCGTTACAAGCCAAGATCCTGTTTAAAGCTCACGTGGCTTCTGTTGAGACTCTTATTGACACAGGAGCCGCCAGGAACTTCATGAGTTTGCAGGTTGCTCAGGGTTAGATCTCAATTTGGACATAAGGTCTTCATTTTAGGTGATCGTCATCTTTAATGACTTGCTACCCAGTGCAGTGCCTAGTACCATTTTCAGTACGTGAGTTTGGGTTCTTCAAACAGTTTACTGTAGTACAAGATTTTTTCCCCTTTACCCTAAGGGTTGTTTAATGGCGGCGGCAACAGGTTCATACTAACCTGGCGCCCAACCCTTTGGCAGTCTAAAACTCCCATGTGAGGGGCGAGATTCCGCTGATCAGTGCATTCTCTCTAATAGGTGTTGAAAGTTAATTGTTTCATCGTCATCCCCCTGTAAGTCCTGGGGATTGACCCCTCTGCTTAGAATGGATGGTGTTCCCTTTCCCATTAAATTAGGCCCTGTGAAGGCCAACTGCTCCTCTCAAATCTTTTAGCGACCTCGCCCAGGTGGTGGATGCGCAGTGGGTAATGGCTACCCTTTGAGGACCCCGCCACCCATCCCAGTATTAATTTCAGCCAAATCGATACTGCAAATCAAGAGAATCTGTGCCAAGCTATTGGAGAGTCGGCATCCCCATGGAGTAAAAGGTTTAAATGAAGTTAATAGCAACAAGCCTTTGGTATCAAGGCCTGAGAGCCCCAAGCCTTGGCAACAAAGCTTAATGGATGCATAATTTTGACAAACAAAGCGTCTAGTGTTAAATCTCCAGCAAAGCTCGCCAATGGCATGAGGCCATTCGGAAATGTTGTCTCCAGTTTAAAACCTTCCCTGAAAGCATCAAAATCCTCATCCAACATTTCTTGCATGGTCAAATGGGCGGAGCAACTGGGTGCAGGCGGTGTGAGCGCCCCAAACCAATTCCCAACCTTTTGGGACTGTCCCTATGTTAGGTGGCCTTTAGAGTTCCCACTGCCAGTTGGGTGAGACGCCATCACTCTAGTCATTAAAACTGAAGAAATTCCGCAATTCAGGTGTCCATGGTCTAACTGACAGCGGCTCAGCCCACCGCTGATACTTTTTAAATTAGTTCATATTAAGTTCAATTTCCTCCCCTCTTGCTCAAAGTTCACCAGGTTAGGTTGAATCTTGTGGGCATCAATCCAACGCTTTCCTAAACTATTCCCCAAGACTAATTATCTATTTAAGAAGTCATAACACACTGAGAAAAAATAGGTCAATTCTTGTCAGAATTTTAACCAGATGTATCCTTCCAGAAGGTATCATAATTAGGGGTTTTGGTTAGTCTGGCATAATTGCCAGCTAATTGCCTAGTTCAATACTATTTAATCTTTTCTATTTAATAGAGTTTAGGGTCGGCAGAAGCTGCGTTCAAAGCCAAAATTCCATCTGAAGATCTTTGTGGGAGTTTACAGAGGAAGGCTGATGAATCCATTATGAATTGTCCGAAAATGGTTCCACTGACTAATTTAAAGCACCGGCAACTCATGCTGAGGATTTTCAAAGTCCTATTTAATTAAGAATTTATATACAATCGACCAGTGGCTTATGCTGAGGATGGATTGGCCTAATCTAATATTCAGTGATCATATGAGCGGATATAGAGGGAATCGCTATGATTTATGAATGAATGAGTTTATGATCTGATAGAATTTTGGAATCAAGAGGCCAATGGGTTTTCCAGTATTTGATTGGCCAAAGCGTACTTGGGCGCATTAGCCCTGAAAGTAGTATAAATAGTCGTTCATTTCCTCCTAATAAACATCTCTCGTCTGCCCATCTTTCCTGTTTGTTTTAAGTATCTTAGAGCAACTAGAGTGTGGAAGGTGGGATTGGAGATCCCCAATAGGCACGGGTGATCACGCCTGAAGTGACCGGTGCTGCCAGCTCCCATGCCTCCTCCCTATGAGGAACTGGCGGGAACATGGCCAGCTGGCTGCCAGCGGATGCACTGATAGGCCGCCAACCTTGCAGAGTGCAGTGCGGGAGTGCCATAGCCTCCCAGGAAGGTGGATGGACTCTCCAAGGCATGCCCAGATGAGTTGGTGAAGGGTCACAGGGATGGGGCAGCACAGAAGTGCCTGAGCTGCCCAGGAAGGGGAAGGACTTACTGGGGCACACGCTGAGGACACCTGGGGCTAAAGGCGAAGCCATTAGTGGTTAGTTGGTGGTTTGGACCCGGACTTGTAGGGGCTGGTATTCCAATGAAGGAGAAATGGCAAAGGGCCAGCCAGTCTTAATACTGGTTAGCCTGGCACACTAGTGGACCTCATGGTCGATTTTGTGACAATTCTCTTATTTTTAAATTCAATAAAAATTCCTCCCATGCTTGAATTTAATTAATTAAGTCTTAACTTTTCTTGCTGAACATGCATGATATCTACAGTGTGGCTCTGCGGTCTGCTAATCAACTGGGTTATCCCAGTCATATTATTAACTTTGATCTCTAGCATCGGTACTTGGGCCTATCATGTCAAGGTCTTTATAAAATTTTCCTTAGTTTCACAACTCTTTACTCCCAGGCCCCTTTGCCCTGGGGCTGCAATAGTTTAATTTCTCACCAGGTTGTTTTCACATTGGCAGCCCGTTGGTACTCTGTTGTTACTTATCTCCCAACATATTCATACTTCATTTGAGCGACAACTCCCCTGGCATTCTGGCTCAAATTTTGGGGCTTCTGCTTCCCAACTAACAGGCCAGTCTAAACTTTAACTGACGTTTCCCTGACATAATTGACTATCCATTGTTTCAGGCCATTTGCACCCTCCTTGTCAATATGGTAGAGGCAGTGTTTGCCCTGATCATATGAACATTTAATCGGTAGCCTGACTTCTTTTGTTTGTCTGAACAATCACCAATTTCATAAGCAGCTCAAAAAAGGCTTTGGAAAAACTCTTTCATGATCAAATTGTTCAAGTTTCATCTACTTTACAACTAGTCCGTTCTCAAAGTAGGACCTTTATGATTGGTTTTGCCAACTTAACCTTGGGCTCTGATCCTGACGTTATATCAGTACCCATATTGGTTCTAGGACCTACGCCACCTCCATGCCTGAGTTAGTTTTCTCCATCTCACTTGTCTAAAAGCTGACGGAAGTCCATCTTGGAAAGGACTTAAAACAACCTTTTGTCCGCTCCAGTTTTTCTTCTTTAAAGGAACTGGAATTTCCTTGATCTAGTTGCAATATTTTTTGTGTAAGCAGAAATGACCGTATCATCCAATAAACAGAATTCTGCTGCTTTTTATTGCCAATAAAAATTAGCTTCAGGTCACACTACGTGTCTTTGAGGCCTTGGTCAACAATGGAGCAGCGGGAAATTTCATGAGTCTAGAGTTGGCCCAGAAGCTTGATCTAGCCCTGGACTTGAGGCCTGCAGTGATGGTTGCCTTATCGTCCTCCCAGCTGTCCTATAAAGTAAAGAGTCCTGTACCCTTCTCACTTCACCATTTTAATTTTTTTGATTGCTTCTCTGTTATGCCTAAACTCATGTTCCCAGTAATTTTGGTATTAGGTTGGTGGTGTCAGCAGCATGTGCAAATTCTCTTGGAATCTAACATGCTGTCAATTTCTAACGGTCAGGCGGAGGGCGAGTTTCCCTTACTGGATATCCATACTAAAGCTTAAGGCTGTGGATTGATTACATCCCTTGTATCTCCTGTAGGTCTTCCGTCAGATTTTACCACTGCATTGGTGGGGCATCAGATCATCTTTGGCTCCGATAAGCTAACTGCTTTCACCACATATGTAATTTCATATGAATTTTAGACAACGGTGGAGGTGATGAACATAAATTGCCCACTGTACCCACATACAGAGAATGAGGAGGCTGCCCTTAATGCATGGCTGGATGACATGCTCAAGAAGGGCTGGTTGCTCAAAAAGATATCCCCTGTGGCTGCTTTTATTGTCTTTTTCAAAAATGCAGATGGTTCCCTTCATCCCTGCATGGATTACAGACACCTCAACAATATTATGGTCCATGATCCTTAACCCCTGCCATTGAAACAGACAATCAGTCAAGAAATTACAAAGTCGCAGGTGTTCAAAACTCAATCTGGTTTACACCTCAAATCAAATTTGGGTGATGGAAGGTCAGGAATGGCTTATGGCTATCTGGACTAGACAAGGCATATTCCAGTTATACGTGATGCCCTTTGGGTTTAAGAATGCGCCCACAATAATCCAAATGATGATCAATAGTGTGCTGGGGATCTCCAGTTCACCTGCGTGGTCACATTTAATGATAACATCCTTGTGAATTTTCCCTCCCCCAAACGTCATGAAAAAACCTGGAGGCGGTGGTGGTTGTCCCACATAATGCTGGTTTGTTTGTCAAGCTGTCAAAATTCGTCTTATTGGGAAGAAGTCAACTTTTTAGACAATATCGTTTTAAAAGATGGGTATGCCATCCTGCCCAGTAAACTGGATGCCATACGCAAGTGGCCAACTCCATTGAATCAGAAGCAATTGAGAAGCTTTTTGGGTACCATCATATTTTTGAAAAAAAATCTTCTGCACTTTCACAGCTAGCAGCCCCTCTACATCCGCACATGGGCAAAAATGATTCCCTTTTGTTGGGCCAAGTGCCAGCAGGCATTCATTTTGATTAATGAGGTGTTTTTGTCACCTCACATCCTTAAACACTAGTATCCCTCCAAACCCTACAATGTAGCATAAAATTTATCTTTTACCGCATTAGTGGTTGTCTTGCTCAAAGGTCACAATGTGTTGGAGCACTTGGTCGCTTATTTTTTCTGTAAGTTTTCTTCCACTAAGAAATCCTGGGTCATCTACAATAAGGATTGGCAGCTGTGGTTTGGGCTTTGACCCACTGGCAGTATCTCTTGCAGGGTGCTCAGCAAAAGTTGATTGTGCATATGGGCCACTAAGCTCACCTCTATTTTCACAAGCCACTGAAGTTGGTGCACCAACAGGCCCGTATCTACTGAGATTTGTGCAGCTTTAACTTCAAATATGAGCCTGTGAAAGTAGCGTTTAAATTCTTCTCAATTTTATAAGCCGCAATCCCGCCCTTATCCCAGTTGACTCCAGTACGGCGAATCTCACCAAGGTCATTCCCCAACCCAGATCCTAGCCACTATACCACTTGTGGTTTTTGCAGTAGACTTAGCCTCAGATACACCCTTGAATTCTCTGGTCTTAGCAGCGTAAACGGCATGTGTGGAAGGGGAGGATCTTTTGGAGTGGTTGTCCCTCCCAACTTCAAAGCATTCCTTGTATTTTCTGGCTGAGGGGCTCATCCAGTTCAAGTTGTGGGTTTGGGTCCCTCCCCCTCCAAGCCAAAGTAATTCAGGCTCATCATGATCCTCCCACAGTTGGTCACCCAGGGAATAAGAAGTGCATCAATTTAATTGAGCGTACCTATAACTGGCTGGGCTTGTCAAAGGATATTCTAGAATAAATCGCTGACTTTGTGACTTGCGTGAAGGCCAAATCACTTTGATCTGGTAGGAATGTACTTCAACCCTTGAAGCAGGCAGAGGGGCAGTGGACATCAGTGACCCTGGACTTTATTGTTGAGCTATTCATCTCCAAGGGATTCACATTGGATATGGTGGTTGTAGACCACTTCACTAAATTCTCCATGTTTATCTTGTGCTCTCCGCTAATACTTCTGAAGAAACTACCTGCCTATTTGTGCACCATGTGTTTTCATTGTTGGGTCTCCCTCAGAAAACTGTCAGCGACCAGGGGCCCCAATTTTTGGCATAGTTTTTAAATGAGCTCTTGACAATCTTGAAGATCAAGCCCTGTCATTCCACTGCGTACCATCCACAGTTGAATAGTCAAACTTAATGGTTCAATCAGATCTTGGAGAAGTACCTGCAATTCTAAGCTGCAGCCACTCAGGGTATCTGAGCGACAACCTCTCTCTCTTTCCAGTTTGCATATAATAATGGGACACATGCGTCCACACGCTTTTCCCCATATGAAGCGACCTTTGGATATAATCCATTGTTTTCATTTTGTCCATGCCTTTGCCCAGAGGTACCAGCGCAGCAATCACGTTCAGAACATTTGTGCCACACAGGCCTTGGTTTGTAAGCACTTAACTAAGGCCATAAGTGATTATAAACTATTTGCAGATCAGAAGCAGCTCATGGAACGTGAAACAAAGGCAGGTCCACACGAAATGCTCAACACATGCCACTTGCGCATGCAGGTGCCCTTGCACAAGTTCACAAGTAAATGCTCAGGTCCCATTTGGTGGAATAAGACATTAGGAATGGTGCATTTTGTTTGAAACTTTCACTCCACTGGAAGTAATATCCAGTTTTTCATGTGTTTCAGTTGTCCCCATTCAAGGTGGAGATCCAATCAAACCAGAGACCATCGTGATTGGGTGTGGAGGAAGCTGAAGTAGAGGGCATCCTGGATTCCCACAAATTACAAAGATCAGTCCATTATCTTGTTGTGTAGAAAGGTTATCCAGCCTACAAAATTTGATGGGTTGACGCTCAGGACTGTGCTAACTGCTTGGAGCTCGTTGAAGCATTCCATGCTATCCACCTAGATGCTCCCCATTGTAACAATCGGAAACATCCCAGTTTTTGATCGCTATCTTGCCTAAGGATTGGTGGATCAAATGGACACCGAAATTTGTCCTTCAACCCAGTTATTGGAAAATTTGAGGTGAGAAAAGACGACACAGGTAAGAGCGTAATTTACCCTGAATTTAGCTGATTTCCTTATTAACAAAAATAAACACGCAAATGAATTTAAATCCAATAATATGGCACCACAAGCGACATGAGGAAAAAAACCTGAGTGGATTTAACAATCCCATAGGTTTAGGTGCCTCCAATTGACACCCAGAGCCCACATCTTTGTTAAGGCACAAAAACTAGGTTCGCCGCTGGACACCAGGTAAGACTTGGCAATAGCGGCCCTGAGGCCACTGGAGAATCCCACGTAAAGGCAGGAATTGAGGAAAATTTCTGAACTGAGTTCAGAATCGCGCGGGCCTGACCTTTTTAATGTCGCTCTTCAGGGGAGCCCCTCAGCACTTTTCTTTGTGCCCCAGGGAGCATGAAGAATAGCTCAGGAGGGGCACAGCCCAGCGCCAAGCCCGCATGCACCTCAAAACCTCAAAATGGCATTTTGATTCAAAATTTGGATTTCCAAATTTTGTGTTGAAATGTAACAATTAGTTCGACCCAACTGTTACACCTACCCTCCCCTAAAAAATTGCTACGCTGATGGCAATCAAGTTTCCCAAGGCCCTTAGGAATGTGGTCCTCAATCAATTTCCCAGTGGTGGCGCTCCCCTTTGGGAAAAGGGAAGGATAATTTAATTATGGAGGAGCTCCCTTCCACTTGGACTGGGTGGCGTTCCCTTTTCTCATCAAAGAAGGATCTAAGAAGGCCAGCTGCTCCTCTCGTTTCCTAGGGCGACCTCGCCCATGTGGTGGATGAGTGGTGGGTAACAGCTTACCCTTTGAGGACCCCACCACCCATCCCAGTATTAAAATTCAGCTGAATTGATACTGAAAATAAAGAGAATCTGTTCTGAGCTATTGGAGAGTTGGCATCCCCATGGGGTAAAATGTTTGAATGAAGTCAATGGCGACAAGCCTTTGGCTTCAAAGCCTCAGAGCCCCAAACTCTTGGGAAAAAAGCACAATGGCGCATACTTTTGGAAAACAAAGTGTTTAGTGTCTAATCTTCAGAAAAGCTCATCAATGGCATTGAGCCATTGGGAAATGTTGCCACTAGTATAAAACCCTCCAAGGAAGCATTAAAATCTTTGTCCAACATTTTTGCTTGGAAAATGGATGCTAAAGCGACCAGGCGTGGGTGAATTGGGCACCCTGACCTGTTCCTAACCTTTTGAGACCGCTTCTATGTGAAATGGTCTTGGGAGGTTCCCGCTGCCCATTGGGCAAGATGAAGTCATCTTAATTGTCAGAACCAAAGTAAATCTGCAATTTCTGCATCCATAGATGAACTGACAGTTACTCAGCCCGCCACAATACTTTTATAGTTGGTTCAAAATAAAGTTCTTTTTTCCCTTCTTGCTCAAAGTTCACTGGGTTAGGTTAATTTTAAGGGCCCTGATCCCTAGCTTTCCTAAGCTATTCCACAAAATTTATCGTCTATTTAAGCATTCATAACACATTTATAAAATTGGCGGGTCATCCTTTGTTTTAAAATCAATAAAATCTTCCTAAACACAAATTTGTTTAATTAAGTTCGATTTTTTGCTAAACCTTCATGACATCTGCAATGTGGCCCTGCGGCCTGAATATTGACTGGGCTGTCCCAGTCATATTAATAACTTTGATCTCCACCATAATCACTTGTGCCTATCATTTCAGGATCTTTATGGATTTTTCCTCAGTCTTGCAACTCTTTACGCCCAGGCCCATTGACTCTGGGGCTGCAACAGCTTGGTTTCTCATTGGGTTGTTTTTCACATTGGCAGTCCGTTGGCACTCCGTGTTACTTATATCCTCATCATATTCAAACTCCATTTTCAGCGGCAATGCCCTGGAATTCTGGCGCAACTTTTGGGGCTTCTGCATCCCAACTGGAAGGCCAGTTTAACATTTATCTGCCATTTCCCTGACACCCCATGGCGCTTTGGAAGATATTACCTTTAACTTGTCCCAGTTCTAAGATATTTTTAGCAAGGAAAAAGCCAACCGCTTTCCAACCCACATCAAGTATGATTTAACCTTCCGCTTGAAATTGAATATAATGAACTTCAACTATCCCCTATACCCTTATACAGAGCAGGAATACAAGACCCCGAAGGTGTGGTTGAATTATATGTTCTTGAAAGGGTGGGTGTTTTAATAGACCTCGCCAAATGCCTCTCCCATAGTGTTTGATCAGAAGGTCAATGGCACCTTGCGGCCTTATGTGGACTATGAGCATCTTACTAACATAACCTTTCATGATCCCTACCCCCTTCCCTTCAAGCAGACAATTAGCCAGGTAATTGCGGAATCCCAGGTGTTCTCAAAGCTTTATCTTGTGAACTTGTCAATCAGATTCAAGTGGCATAGAGGAAGGAGTGTCTTACAGCAATTTGTACTATAAGGGGTTCTTCCAATTCCGCGTAATAATTTTTGGTTTTAAAAATGCTCTGGTCACATTCTAGCGGATGATTAATGATGTGCTGGGCCTTTGGTTCTCCTGTGCAGTGGCGTACATTGATTATATCCTCATACATCCCCCACTCCTGAGCAGCATGAGAAAGAACTAAGCAGCGTTGGCTGTGTTGCACAAGGCCAACCTCTACATAAACCCTCAAAGTGCAAGTTTTTCAAGGATATGTTACCTTCTTTGGTAACTTGGTCCTGAAGGATGATTATGCCATTCCCCCAATAAGCTCAAGATAATACTTGAGTAGCCAATCCTATGACCCAGAAGCAGTTTCGGAGCTTCTTGGGCATGGTATCATTTAAAAGATTTCTCATGCCATTTTGCATCTGGTCATGCCACTGCATCCCTTAATGGGGAAGAATGTTCCATTCTGATGGATGGAGGAATTCTAACAGGCGTTTGACGCCATTAAGGAGGTGTTTCTGACGCCTCCCAATATCACGTATGTTATACCACCAAGCCATTCAGTGTAGCATGTGATTCCTTATCCACCGCTGTGGGCTGATATTACTGCAAATAAACAACGGTTTGGAACACCCAGTCGCCTATTTTTTGCACAAGTTTATTTCATATTAGCAGTCCTGGGCCATCTATGATAAAAAGTTGGCCGCTGTGTCATGGTCTCTTACTCAATAGTGGTACATTCTCCAGGGCGCTTGGCACAAGGTAACTGTGCATATGAATCATCAGGCCCATATGTATTTTTTGAAACCACAGAAGCTGGCGCATCGTCATGCCCAGATGTATTGCAACCTTTGTAATTTTCAATTTTAGATACAAATTACGATAAGTGCTTTAATATCCTTCCTGACTTTTTGAGTTGCAACACTGCATTGAGTCCAGCAGAGTGAATAAGCAGGAGTTAACTACGGTAATTCCACCAACTCAAGTACTTGCCATTGCTCCTCCCACAATTTCAGTGGCAGATTGATCCTTGAAAGTGCCTCTGATTGCTCTGGTTTTGGCAGGTCAGATGTCTTTTAATGAGGGCCTGGAGTTGTTGGAAAAGCTGGCGCTTACAGCGCATAAGCAGTAACATTATTCATTAAGGGGTAGTGTGGGTTTAAGCTTTGGTCATGACTGTGGACTGCCTCGACTCCGCAACAAAGTAATTTAGGCTCATCATGAAACTCCTGTGGTAGGTCATATGAGCAATAAAAAATCCTCAACTTGGTGAAGCGGAAGTGCAACTAGCCAGGGATCTTGAAGGACATTCTGATATGGATTGCTAGTTGCAAAACATGCACATGAACAAAATCTGATTGCTCCAGTCAAAACAGCCTCCTCTATCTCTTGCAGCAGACTGAGGGCTCATGGACATCATTATCCGTCGATTTGATTGTTGAGCTCCCTAGCTCCAATGGGTATAATGTGGTTATGGTCATTGTAGACCACTTAACCAAGTTTTTTATACATCCCCTGTTCATACACCAATACCTCCAAGGAAACTGCCTGCCTTTTTATGCAGCATGTCTCCTTGATGTTTAGGTTTGCCACAGGAGACCGTGAGTGACCAGCGTCCACAGTCAAGGCGCACTTCTGGACGGCCCTTATGGGTATCTTGAATTTTCAACCATTTCACTCCACTGCATACCACTCCCAATCAGATGATCAAATGGAGTGGGTCAACCAGATCCTGGAGCAGTATCTTCATTGTTACGCTACAGCTGCACAGGATACTTGTGCGTATGACTTTCTATTGGACCATTTTGCGTACAATAATGACTCCCATACATCTACAGGGATTCTCCCTATGGAGCCACGTTGGGGTATAACCCCTCATCTTCACCTATGTCCTGCCTTTCCCCAGAGGTCCCTGCAGCAGTGGAACATGCACAACAAATCTGGAGCACTCAATCACTGGTCTGGTAGCATCTGACCAAGGCTATCAGCAGTTTATAAGCGGTTCACCAATTAAAATGGCTTCCCACTCATTAGATCATGGTGGGGTCTTTGGTTATGCTTGATACCCGCTACCTGTGTATGAGGGTGCTCTCGCAGAAGTTTGAGAGCTTTTGGTTAGGTCCTCATCAGGTCATAAGGATTTGGTCAATGGCTCTTTCCAGTTGGCGCTTGCGCTCACTGGAAACAGTACCCCATCTTCCACGTTTCCTAGTTGTCACCTTTTAAAGATATGCTGCCTGTGGACCCTAGCCAGTGGTGATTGAAGGCTCAGCAGAAGCAGAGGTGGATGCTATTTTGTCTTCTCATCACTTGTTTCATGTTATAATTTTGGCAGTATACTTGAGGTATGCTGTAGGATTTGCACAGGTTTGAGATCACTGAGCAATAAATGAATGATATGAAGATCGTTGGTCCGCCAATTAAGTTATAATTTTTATATAAAAGAAGGCAATCTCCTCAACCACACTCCTTTATTTAATATAATACAACCAGCATACTCCTTCTGCGTGCACCTCCTTCTTGTTTACTATTTACTCTTCTTCTATTCTCTCTTCAAAAACCAGAACTAGTCTTGTATTCTCAGCCCACTCATATCTTCGTCACTTTGATCATTTCTAACCCTTCTGCTATGCTTCTAATCATTCAGTGGAACTTGTATGATTTTGCCTCATCAATGAGGCTTCAGCAGAATTCACTCTATTCACCAAATTGACTATCCAAGTTTAAATCCCCCTTCAGCAATTAAAATACAATCCGCTGAACTAATTAGGACTTATCAGTCAGACATATCAATTTTTCAACATTACCCCCCTTGACTGGACAAAAAAGTCCTTCATTTTTATAAGGCCACAGGAACTTAGTGTGTACTTGGTTGATAATCTGACCGCCTGTGGATTCCTTGATAGTTGTGAGTTTTTGAGGATTAGCTCTCTTATTAGATGTATTCCTGTTTCAATAGTTGGGAAGAGTTTCAGCCAATAAATCTTTAATCATGCTATGTGTCTTATGGTATTTTGTAACCATTCGGAAGCTCACAAAGCTAAACAATAATATCTGACTCTCTTGGTCTCTTCTAGGGTAATTTTACTTCTCTAATCTGGAACTCTCCAGACACAGGTAACAAAGACAAGCTCCACTGAATGCTTGTCTCCGCTCTTAATATGAATATTGAATTAAGATAAGAAGATATGAGACGAAAATATGAAGATATTGAAAGATGATGATTTTATTTTAGGGCCAGGCGCCAGTTTTTTATATCTCTTGGACATCTCCTGGCCATAATCATCTATTAAATGAGTAAATTAAAACCATGCCAATCCACTATGGATTATGGCAGTGGTTATTAAAATATCCCCAAGTTAATTCAGCCCTTGAGTTAACTTAATTACAATTGTTTCAGCCCAATTGAAGGCACTATTACTCTTGTAATTGGTAAGATTTTTTTAGGCATAATATTAGCACCTCAGTGGTGTATATTTGCCTTTCATTCAGCCCGATTACGTTTTGTCATACAGCTGATGAAATACAATAAGTGAGGGAAAAGAATATATAGAATTTGAATAATGGCGCACCCCTAATTGGGACATCGGCAGGCCTCTTGATAGTACTAAGTACTCCCTATTTAGGCCATCCATGTTTAAGTACTATCGTTTCATCATACAGATGATGAAATACAACAATTGATGGAAAAGAATATATGGATTCAATTAATGACGCACCCTAAATTGGGACATTGGCAACCATATCAATAGTACTTGGTACTCCCTAATTGGAAAGTCCATATGTAAGTACTATCATGCCAATTACGGTGATTGACATACATGAAAGATTTTATCCATCAATTGTATTTGCATTAAATTCATAAATGCAATTAAGTTTGTGCCTTAGATTCACTTGGTTCACCCAAGTGGTTTCCATAATTGGCCATAAAGTAATAATATCATAGCTATTATTAGCTACGATAATTGGGTATCTCATATGCAATAAGAGCGGTTATGAGGTGAATATGATTTATCAGATTATGCAGATGAATCAGGAAGAATCAAAGGATCCATCAATGGGAGTAATCTATCAGCATTTCTGGTTTTCTCAAAGGGTTTATTTTTGAGTCAACCATCAAAATCTAACAATAGTGTTGGCATCAATTACAGTCTTCTTATATCAAATGGTCCAAGCATATGTTGGCAAGCTTAATCAACTTACAACTCATGTTGGTCATGGAACAGGACAGGATCTCCTACACTGAACTGGGGAAGACTTCTGCTTCTACATTGGTCAGCTGCCTGATTCCAAATCTTCTTAGTTAAACTGGTGGCATATGATTCTTTTTGAAGTTTTATAAGTGTGTCTGTTAAGTTAATCAAATAGCGCAGGGGCTCTACTCCACTAGTGTCCTCCTCACACGAATAAAGCAATGTGGCAAAACTGGATGTCTTCCGTTGATTAATTGGAAGGGACTTTTCACAGTCAATAATATATAGCTAATAATGTAAGAAAAGATGTCAGTAGATAGAAGGGTACTTTAGTCATAGGGCCAATATATACATGATTATGGATAATGTTCAACAAGGTTCTGTTTACCCGTTCAACCATACCATTGGATTTGGGGTTATATGGGTTAATTAAGACCCCGCGGATGGCCATCAACGTGTTCAAATTAGGAAGGATATGCGACTTGAAGTTTGTACCATTGTCCATGAGAACAAAATGAGGACAGCCATCTCTCTGTATGATGCACTCAATAATGAACCTTGCAACAGTTACAATCCCTAAATCACTGATTGCTCTTGCTTCCGCCCACCTGGTCATATGATCTATGGCTACTAGTATATAGTTGGAACGATTCACACTCATTGGCAGAGGGCCCACTTCATCACAGGAAACAGTATGCCATGCAAATTGGGGATTACCCATATGATAGGTAGTCCTCTTGTGGAAAGGCTTCTCCACTTGACACTGGTGACAACATGCAACAGTATCAAGCACATTGTAGTGAGTTATAAAACTGAATGTATTGTTAAGATCCGCCATATTGTTCATGTAGGCTGAACCCACTGAACAACAGACAGACAATGTGGGGATCGTCGGTCCTTTGGACACACTTGAAATCTAAAAAAGATAGGAGCAATTGCCCCAAATGACTCTTACATTTATTATAATAATTACTGCGACTTTCGCTGTCTCACTCTCTCTTTACTATTAAATACCTTTTTCTCTCAATTGCCCATCTCACTTATATACAGCGGCTTCAGGTGAGAATGCTCTCATAGCTTGGGCTATTCTATTCTGCTGATTCTCCTAGAAATTTTGCTTGTTATTCTCTAATCCTTTATCGCCCTAATTGTAGGCGATTTACTTCATATTTGTCAAATATCAACATCGTCTTATTGCCTTATCACCTTATTTAGAGACGATCCAATAATACCCCCATTATATCCTGATATCGCCTCATCTCGAGGCACTCAAATAATCATAACTGATTTCATGTTCAAGGGATTCTTCCCAATTCGCCCTAGCTGTCCCACAATTATCATCCAGTCATATCATAATTGTGACATTACCCCCTCCTTGACTAACGATAAGGCTCCTATTATTTGTATGGTTGGAGGAACTCTGCATGTACCTGGTTAATGATCTGACCAATTGAGGAGTCCTAGATGGTATATGTGTCAACCCCAGTTTCTCTATAACTTTGAACGGACCAATCCAATACTGGCCAGCTTGTGTTTCTGCCCAAATCCATGTTGGTTATGGAAGAGAACCATATCGCCTTCCTTGAATGGCGCCAACCCGCTACAACATACCTGATTGGTGGCCTGATTCCTGATCTTCTTGGGTAAGCTGAAGGAATATTCTTTAGTTTGCCGTTTGATCAGAATGTTCGCAAGGTTAGTCAAATAGCAGTGAGGTTCCAATCCACCGGTGTCTTCTACACACAAATAAAGTAAAGTCAGAAGGACTGGGTGTCAGCTTTATAATAGTTGGAAGGGACTATTCCCCATGGCGGAATGGTAACTAATGTTATAGGCGAATATGGCAGTGGAATAGAGAGAGCTCCAATTGGTTGATCCGTTACTAATTTTTGTAGTATGTTCACCAGTGTCCCATTCACCTGTTCAACCATTCCATTAGATTTGGGGTGATATAGGGTCATCAGAACCCTGCAGATTCCCACAAGCTCATTCAGTTTGGGGAGGATGTGCAAGGTGAAGTTAGTTCAATTATCAGTGAGAATGAACTTAGGGCATCCGTGTCTCTGAATAATGTATTCCATCACAAACTTGGCCACTTTAACTTCCCTTTTATCTCATATTGCTCTTGCTTCAACCCACCAGGTCAAGTGGTCAATAGCCACAAGAATGTACTTACACCAGTTAGCTTCTGTTGGCAAGGGACCAACGACATCTAAGGAAACTGTGTGCCACACAAACTGTGGTTTCACTACCTGGTATGAATTCTGGCGTCGGAATGGCTTCTCCACTTGGCATTGATAGCAACAGGAATCAGTCTCGAGCACATTGAAGCTCATGCTTTCACAATAGTACTGAGGGCTCAACAACTCCATTGTCTTGCGCACCCCACCATGTCCAACTGCCCTATGGGCGCTCAAATTGATTCCTGGTCATGCTGAAGGTCATGTAAAATTTACTGTAGAATCGCCAATCTGCTTGTACAGTTCCCCATTCCGTTGGAAGTTATTCATTCACATATCATTTAATACTTTGATCACTTGGGGCGGTTCATCGTCATATTTCCCGCTGAGCGTTTTATTATAAATCACGTCGCTGAGGTCTGCTGTCACCACAACAGTCGGCAATTGAGATAAACAGTCAGCGTTCTAATGCTTTATTCCTGGCTTATGGTGTTTCTCTAAGTCATAGGCCTGCAGCTTAAGAGCCCATAGAGCCAAACAGCCTTCAGGTTCTTTGAGGTTCTGCAACCAGCATAATGACGCGTGGTCTGTTACAACTTTAACCTTTACCCCATGCAGATAGACTCTGAATTTCTTATATGTGTAGATCACTGCTTAGCACTCCTACTCGGTCACAATATAATCACACTCATGGCAGGTCAGACTTCAACTACAGTATACTACGGGATGTTCCTCTCCTTCATCATTTTTTGATAAAGCAAGCCCCAACAGTGTAAAGGGACGCATCCATCTGAACAATAAACTCCCAATCAAAGTTCAGATAGCATAAAACCAGTTCACTTATTAATGTCATGCAAAGTGTATTGAAAGCAGATTGACGTCATTCCATCCATTCAAACACAGCGTCCTTTTTTTAACAACTCGAATAGTGGCCCCAATACAGCTAAAGTTAGGGGTAAAGCGCCAGGTAACTTTATTATTCTCAAAAATACCTGTATGTCACGTTTACTATTAGGTGTAGTCATTTTGCTGATGGCCTTCACCTTAGTTGGCTGTGGTTTCAGCCCCTTTGAGTCTACCACGAACCCTAGGTATTCCAGTTGATCTTTGAAGAAGTTACATTTTTGAGGTATTATTCTAATATCCGCCTCAGACAGCTGGCGGATACTGCTTCTAAGTGATCGAGATGCTCCAAAAAGGTTTGAGAGAAAATGTTAATATTATTGAGGTATACAAGGATGCATGAAAGTTTCAGGTCACCAAGAATAGTATCCATGGCTCGCTGAAATGTAGCCAGGGCGTTGCACAGCCCTTGAGGCATCCGCTTCAGTTGAAAAAGGCCTTTGGAGGTAATTATGGCACATTTTTCTTGTTCCACCGCGGGTAACTAGATTTTCCAGTAACATGATATCAAGTCCATCGCAGAAAAATAATGGGCTCCCCCTAACTGATCCAAAGCATCATCAATCCTTGGCAAAGGGTACAAATTTTTTTTGTAATACTGTTGATCTTCTGGTAGTCTATTAATATGCGTTTGGTGCCATCCTTCTTTTTTATAATCAGAACGGTAAAACCCCACAAACTCTTGGATGGTTCAAGCATCCCTTGCTCCATCAACTTGTCAATTTCGTTAGTGACTATGTCTTCCACTGCCCTTGATCAGCGGATCATCTGAGACCTTATAGGGGGATGATCTCCAGTGTCTACTCGATGGACCACCCCCAAGCAAACCCTAAGTCATGATCATTGACACCAAAAATCCCCTTATACTTCTGAAATAAAGCTATTGCTTGGTCTTTTTGTTCTTCTGATAGTCCTATTAAATTACTCCGCGGTACCACCATAAGTACATCAGCTGGTGTCTTGACTGGAAGACCAAATTCATCCAACGACCTGAAATCATGAGCCTGAAGGACCTCGTTTATTGGAATTAAATGTAAATATGCTACAATTTTGTGTCAGCGGATTTGCATTGGTTCGCTCTGGAGGTTTGCTAACAAAACCTTAATCTCTCCATGTCCCATAAGTATAATCCCTGGAGCCATATGCGGCTCAAACAGCATTTGATGATAGAGCCCAATGAATTTCCCCATATAGCCCACTAGGCACTTCCACCTTTAGCTCAGTGTTCACTAAGACTTGATGGCCAGAAGGAATAGATATGGGCCCTGCCACTCGAAGAGGTATCCCTTGATATTTGTATATCTGCTGGGGAAGGGGCCGAGTCTTGCGCTTTAGTCAGTGATAGCAAACTGGAATCACCCAATTACTATAGGCAAGGTTGATATGGCTCATATGCACCGGATCCTTTGGTACTCCGCTAGTGGTAAAGTAAAATGGGATCCACTGACCCAAAATGGTGAGGGTCTCCTCTGTCATATTAATGACAGCCCCAAAACGGCGCAGGAAAGTAGTTCCAATTAACAGGTCATAGTTTCATTTTGGCAGCATAATCGCGTTAGCTACAATGACAATGGACCCAAAGCGCAGAGGTAGTGCAATGTAAGCCCCCTTAAAGACAGTGCTACTGCTCCAGTAGTTCCATACACCATTTGATGGTCCACATAGGGCTTTTCCGTCAACTTTGCCACCAATTTAGTAGAAACTATGTTGACTGGAACACCAGTATCTACTATACTGCAAACCCTATCTTTTTCTGCAAAAATATCACAGTACGTACACTCATAATAAGAAGAATATTGACTAACTAATATGTGGACATTTATGGGTTCTCTTTTTTCAAAAAAACTCAAAAATCCCTCACCAACTTAAGGGTATTCTTTGACATTGGCATCTACTGGAAGAAAGACGTTTAAGTCTTTCAGGGCTGGCGCATCCATGTCAGAATCAAGCTTGTCTGAGGAAGCTTGATCAATTATTTGGCAATCATACAGCTTTGGTGGGTCTGAGGACTCTTCTTCCGCTGCTGCTTTAGCTTGAGCTCATGTCACTACATTTATTCCTCCAACTGGCTGGTGATATAAAAGTCTGTCATTGTACTGAGGGACTTCCGCAGGATATACTACTATTGATTCAGGGATGATTTGGGTTGGTATTGTGGAGGTAGAGGGTCCCATCTCTAATCCGCTCTATATTTTCCCTTATAGTATTGATCTTGGTGTACGTAGTTCACACAGCAGTTATGGCAAAATTTTGCCAAATGACCAGGGCAGCCGCATTCATAGCAGTTAACCTGTCATGTGCACATGACATCATAGTGGGGACCAACCCAAAAGATAAGGCTGGGCGCCAGGAGGCCCAGAAGGTGAAGCTACAGGCCCTCTTTGACCTGAGGCATACCCTAGACCAACGCTGGGTATGGGCAAAATATGCCCAGGTTGGTACTAGTGGGGTGCTAAATGCCCAGCCCCTTATGACAGCCCAAGCGTTGAAATGAACGGTCCATGTAACAAACGCAGATGGTTTGGTTTGTCAATTAATGGGGTTTAAAAACCCGATCCACTTACAAAATTACACATTTGGGTCAAATCCAACTTCAATCAATAGCACAAGTGAAGTCAGTTTTGGCGTATTCTACCAATCTGGATGGTAGCATGTGCCTATTGGTGGGTCAGTGCTTGGGTCCACTTATGCAAACCCCTTATTCCCCTGTCAATATTTAGTTATGTTTTCCCCAACCAACATTCCTTGTTGGTCAACTTCCTGAATAAACGTTTTCCCCATTTTACATTAAATTTTTATGTTATATGAACACTCCTGTGTGTGAGCCTCTTTGAGGAGGTCTTGCGCTCAATTAACCTTGCCATTTCCAATATGATTGAGCTATCCCCTAGTGCACCGTTGGTTCTCCCAGTTTCCTCCAACCTGGGTCACTTACCCCCTTCCTCATTGTACACCGCATTGCTGGTGGTGGGGGAATTTAATATATTAATCACACTTATATGCCTAAGTTATTGCTCCAGCACCCTCTGCTGGGCTCTGATAACTTTCATATTAACAGCTAGTTCCCTGGCATTGGCCTTGTGCATCATGCATTACAATGCTGGGAACAGGAGAGTTGTAGACACTCTCCTTACATTAGTTGACCAAACATTCGAATTTATGTGCACAAACTTTTCCGTGTGGAACTTTTCTGAAGTGGAAATGGTGGGCCCCAGCTGTGGACTTTGGCTGTCATTAGCCGTACCGCTGTTTCCTCTTTTTCCTGAGGATCGGAGAAACTTGGCGCTATTATGTTTGCCTTCAGCTGGAAAGTATCCTCCCTTAATGCTCATACCTGATGGATATGGACGCTTTGAGGTCCAAAAGTCGTTATTCCCTGACTTTCCTCCAAGATTAGTAATTTTAAATTAAATAAACGAGTTTCCCTTCGCCTGCGCATTCAGCTGATGCTGTCAGAATTGGCACAGATGTGCCTGAGGGTGTTGGCAAGGATAATGTCAGGCATTCCATCACTGTTCAAGGGATAGGGTCATTCGCATCTAAAAACGCGTTTTTTTTATGAAAACCTTGTCTCTACCTCTGAACTTTTTATTAGCTCATATGGCCTGGATGAGGACCCTATTGCTGTATATCAGATTACCCCTGAGAACCCACGTTTGACCCCTACCATGATCCAGGGCACTTAGGAAGTGGAAAAGGAACTTCGTTTTAAATATAATAATGTATATGCACCTGCAGAAGGTGTGGTGGGATATGTGGCCTCAGTTTTGAGAGAGGCCCACTATCCTTCCTACTTCTATGATTCCAACACATACCCTGAAGGCTTGCTCACACCAGAGGAAGAATTTTCAGTGGAGGTAGTGGCGTTTTCTGCTTTGGATAAATCCCATTCCTGATAGTTCTTATTGACTGCTACCCTCACATCCCCTCAGGGGAAGTTCACCACAACCACTTTAGTGAATACCGGTGCCTCTAACAATTTTATTGACCACGACCTTACTGACTACCTTGAGTTGAGTTAATCACCAGGTGGTATGGTTAGAGGTGGGGCTTCTAAAGGTATCCCTACACTGAACGTCATGGAGTTAGTGAACAACCAGGTGGGCGCCTATCTTCTGTCCAACCATTTTCAAGCTATCCAAAACCTTTTGTTCCCCATTAAGTTGGGTATATAGTGGTGGAGAAAGTTTGACGTCGGGATTGATTTGAAAAAAAACACTCTATCCTTGTCTTTGGCCAATGGTCACATGTTTATTGTTCCTTTGTCGGAGGATAACACCCAGGGCAATTTACCTCATTGGCCCAGTATTCCCACTTTTAAGCTTGCCCCTTTGCTTAAGCCCTCTTTGGAGGTTCCCTAAAGTCCTGTTTGAAGGGGTTGGAATCTATTTTTGATTCAGCACCCGCTAACACACTTCCTAAGAACTCTGAATTTGATTGTGACTTAAAGCTCACTGTAGATCTGGTGCATATATCTTCCCCTATCTACCCATTGACTGTCCGGGAGGAAGAGGCGTTGGATGTGTGGGTGAGGGAACAGCTATCCAAAGGTGTGATTTTTCAGCATACCTCCCCTGTTTGCTCCCCACTTCTCTTTGTTGAGAAGGCTGATGGTACTCTATGCCCCTGCGTAGACTATGGGAAACTCAATAACGTTACTGTACCAGACCTCCATCCCATCCCTTTAAATTCACAGATTGCACGTTATGTGGAGAAGGCGAAGGTCTTCTCCAAGCTGGATTGCCTTAATGCGTTTAATCATATCCGGATTAAAAAGGGACAAGAGTGGTTGACCGCATTCCATACCAGAAAAGGGATCTTCCAGTTTCGGGTCATGCCCTTTGGGCTTAAGAATGCCCCTACTATCTTTCAACGCCGCATTGATGCAGCATTGGGGGACTTGTTGGGGGTATGCGCGGTTTCCTATATGAATGATATCCTGGTGTTTTCCCCTGATCAGGAGTCCCATGCAGTATACCTTCGTCAAGTGGTGGAGAGGTTAAGGGCAGCCATCCTGACACTGAAGAATACCAAGTGTAAATTTTAAAGTCCCAGGTCACTTTTCTGGGCAACATCGTGTTTGACCAAGGCCACATGATAACTCCAGACAAGGAGAAGGCTATTCGTGAGTGGCCCACCCCCACCTCAGTCAAGTAATTGAGGATTTTTGGGGACGTGTACATTCTTCAAGAAGTTCAGACACAATCTTTCTGAGGTGGCAGCACCCTTATACAAGGCTAGCGGTGCCAAGTTGCTTCAGTGGTCCCCCGTTTTGGAGGATGCTTTCCAAGCAGTGAAGTGCACCCAGTTGTCCACGTCTGTTCTTTGCCATGTCAACCCTTCAAAGGAGTTCATTGTGTCTACTAATGCCTCCAACTTTGCCATAGCGGCCACCTTGTTACAAGTAGGCGAAGATGGTATAGAGCATCCGGCGGGATATTTTTCTAGGAAAATGACTCTGCCAGAGTTAAATTACGCATTTATGACAAGGAGTTACTAGAAGTGGTGGAGGCGCTGACATATTGACGTCACCACTTGCATGGCTCTACCCAACCATTCTGTGTATGTACAGATTACCGTGCCTTGCTGTACTACTATGCCCCTCATGTCCTAACCCCACGGCAGACCCGTTGGTATGAGACCCTTGCCCAATTTTCATTCACGTATGAGTTCACCAAGGGCAAGGATAAATGGTTTGGCAGATGCTTTGAGCCGCAACCCTGCTTTAGCACCCAATCCTAAGGAGGTAGAAGTTCACAACACACAGGTTATGATTCCTCCAAGTAAAATTCTGTTGCAACTTCCCACTCCCTTGGCCAACGGGCCAGCACTTGCACCTCTGGAAAATGCGGAGGAATATGGTATGTTCAGAAAGGCCATCCTTTTTCAGCCGCTATCAGCTAAATACCCTATGGTACTTGCAAAGAGAGCTTCCAATCAAGAAGATCTATCCAAGGGCTATCATGTAAAGGATGAGATGGTGTGGTTCCAGGGGTGCCTTTGGGTACCTGCGGGACCACTGCGCCTGGAAATCATCTGGGACCATCATGATGGACTCACCATTGGTGATCTGGGAAAGCAAAGACCTTGGAGTTAATACGTCGCACCTACAATTGGAAGGGCTTGAATGCTCAGGTGGGGCGGTATTGTAAGGAATGCCTGGTATGCAACCAGATAAAAACCAATCGTCAACCTTTAGTGGGGTTGTTGGTACCAGTCCAAAGGCTGATGGGCCCTGGAATTCCCTCTCAGTTTATTTCATTGTGGAACTACCTGTCTCTGATAGTTATGATGCCATAATGGTGGTGGTGGACTATTTTATTAAGTTCGCTCAATTCATTCCTTGCAGAACAACAATAACCGCAGCTGAGATGGCTAGGCTCTTCGAAACCCATGTGTTTGCGCTTCATGGGGTTCTTCAAGAGATTATCAGTGACTGGGGACCCCAATTTACCTCCATCTTTTAGAAGTGTTGTGTAAGACTCTTCAGATTTGCCTCTGCTGTTCAACTGCCTATCACCCCCAATCAGATGGGCAGACTGAACGAGTAAACCAGATCTTGTAACAGTTCCGCGGTGCTACACTGCTGCGGATAATTCAGATTGGGTTTCTCACCTCCCTATGGCCCAATTTAGTTACAACAACATGCTGCATTCCTCGATCAGTTGCTCCCCGTTTTTCGCCAATCATGGATTTAACCCACCTTTAACATGGAGCCCAGCTGTGGGTTTAAGGTTGAAGCGGTAATGGACTTTGCCAAGACAATTAAGAAGGTCCACCAGGGGGTTTCCACAAGCTTGGAGGCGGCAATGCAGGTGTATAAGCAAAATGCTGATGGGAAGCGCCGAGTGGGTCCTGCATATAAGGAAGGGGACCTTGTGATACTTGATTCTCGTAACATCCCTATTAAGCAGCCATGCAAGAAGCTGGGACCAAAGAGGATTGGACCCTACCGCGTTGTTAGAAAGGTGAACCATGTTTCATACCAGCTAGATCTCCCCTTCATTCTGGATCTTCTCTGTGTTTCATGAGAGCTAACTGATGTTGTTTGAGGGCCCCCACCATAGACTCCTAAGGCCTATCTCATGGATGGGGCGCCAGAGTGGGAGGTGGAAGATATAGTTGCCTCCCGCCGCATTAAAAGAAGACTTGAATACCTGGTATTCTGGAGGGGTTTTGACGTTGCAGAGAACAGTTGGGTTCCAGTGCGCGACTGTGTGCATGCCCAAGATCTGATTTAAGCCTTCCACAAGCGCTTCCCCCAGGCTGCTGGTTCAACCTAAACCGACCATTTCCACCATGAAGTTGGCCCCTGCCCACAAGAACTTTTCCCTTGTGCAAGCCCCTGGAGAGGGGGGTTGAGCCCCATCAGGAGGAGAGGGAAATGTCATGTGCACATGACATCATAGTGGGGACCAACCCAAAAGATAAGGCTGGGCGCCAGGAGGCCCAGAAGGTGAAGCTACAGGCCCTCTTTGACCTGAGGCATACCCTAGACCAACGCTGGGTACTGGCAAAATATGCCCAGGTCAGGTGGTTAAGTGGGGTGCCAAATTCCCAGCCCCTTATGATGGCCCAGGCATTGAAACGAACGGTTTACATAATGAACACAGATGGTTTGGTTTGGTTTCTCAAGGAATGGGGTTTTGAAACCTGTTCCACTTACTAAATCACACGTTTGAGTCAAATCCAACTTCAATTAATAACACAAGTGAAGTCAGTTTTGGCGTATTCTACCAATATGGATGGTAGCGTGTGCCTATTGGTGAGTTGGTGCTTGGGTCCACTTATGCAAACCCTTATTCCCCCGTCAATGTTTAAATATGTTTTTCCTGACCAACATTACTTGTTGGTCGACTTCCTGAATAAACATTTTCCCATTTTACGTTTAATTTTTATAATATTATGAACACTCCTGTGTGCGAACCTCTTTGAGGAGGTCTTGCGCTCAATTAACCTTGCCATTTCCAATATGATTGAGCTATCCCCTAGTGCACCGTTGGTTCGCCCAGCTTTCTCCAACCTGGGTCGCTTACCCCCTTCCTCATTGCGCACCGCATTGCTGGTGGTGGGTTATTTAATATAATAATCACACTTATATGCCTAAGTTGTTATTGCTCCAGCACCCTCTGCTGGACTCTGATAACTTTCGTATTTATGGCTAGTTCCCTTGCATTGGCCTTGTTCACTGGGAACTACCACTCTGGGAACAGAAGAGTTATAGACACTCTCCTTACATAACCCCATAAGAGTCACGTCCCTAATTGTCATAGGAGGGTCCAGATTGGAAAGGTTGGGGACATTCAGAGTAACCAGGCCCAGGTTGGTAAGATGATTGTTGACATTTGGCATAGCTAGGTCCTGGTCGGTAACTGGGTTTCTGACAGTTCTCGTGACCAGCCCATTGATGCTGATCGAACTGTTGAGTATAATTCAGCCAAGGACAAGGCGCAGAGTTATAGAAAGGCCAAGGATTGCTAACTGAAGCTGGGGTTAAACAAGAGTATTCTCCTGAATAATAGAGTGCAGTAGTGGTAGTAGTCTTACGTTCCATATTTGACGGTAGGAAGTTAGGGGATATGCGACGCAAAAACTTTATAATTTTGAGCAAAGGTACATCAACATCCAGAAGTGGCAAAATGACATTGTGAAGTTCTTGATATGGCTTCACCGCGGTGGTCATGGCGATTCACACGTCAGTTTTTGCTAAGTACCCTGCCCCAATCAGCACATGGGCTTCCATTGTTAATTGATCAGAAAACTCCAGGAGAGTCTCATTTCAATGGAATCTGATTGTCAATAATTCTGCTTTCCGCTATGACATCTTTGAGGTACCCAAAATCAGGCGAATTATGGGATCCTTAACATCCTTGTAGGTAACAGATCTACTTGGGAGTTAACAGGTGACTTGATCAGCACTCCCAACATCCAAGGCAGATATCAACAATTTAGCTTTCCATCTATCAGATGCACCATCTGCTGTAAATTCAAATTGTTTGAAGAAACCATGAATGTTCCCATTCTGATCAAACGGAGGTAGTTTTTTGATATAACCTCCTCATCTTGTTCATGGGTTTTTGGCCCATACTGAGGAATGGGTTTAGATCTGAAAGCAGTTTCAATGAGAAGCTGGACCAGCGGAAGTTGGGATGTCCTCTGCTTTGGTGGTAGTGTGACCTTCTGCCATAGGTGGCACTGCCATTACTTTAGAGAATTGGTGCTCTGACTTTAATTCATATCCCATACTACCATCCTGGGTGTAGTAGCTCCGGCCAGCGACATATTCTTCCTCATATGACGTCCCCTCTTAATGGTCACCCTCATCCCAGTGAGAAGTCCAAGAGGCGCTGGTCAATTTTTTCTCTGCGTGCTGCAGCCATTTTGTAGTATCATCCAACCAGTTGGCAAGTTCCTTTTTTTGTTGTCCCAAAATATGCATATGACTAAACGTGCTATCAAGCTGGTGCATGACAGCATTTCGTTATTAAAGGAGCTCATCCTGTTTTTGAGCACCACATATAAGGTAAGTTTGAGATCCTCATGCCTGGCTGGTGCAGTGTTTTGTGAAGATTCCCCAGTAGCACAAGCTGTGTAAGCCATGGTTGGTAACTGGAGTCTCGTAGTACTTAGTGGTTGATCAATGGGCCCCCTGTAGTGAGCACCACTGTTATAAAATCAGATGGTATTGTTAAGATCCGCCGTATTGTTCTTACAGGCCAAGCCCACTGAACAACAGACAGACAATGTGGGGATCATCAGTCCTTCGGACACACTTGAAATCTACTAAAGATAGGAGCAATTGCCCCAAAATGACTCTTTTAATTATTATAATAATTACAGCGACCTTTCGCTGTCCCACTCTCTCTTCACTATTAACAACCTTTTTCTCTCAATTGCACATGTCACTTATATACAGCGGCTTCAGAAAATACTGCTCTCATAGCTTGGGCTATTCTATTCCTCCAATTCTCCTCAAATTCAGCTTGTTATTCTCTAATCCTCTATCACCCTAATTTTAGGCGATTTACTTCATATTTGACGAATGTTGATATCGTCTTATTGCCTTATCACCTTATTTAGAGGCGATCCAATAATAACCCATTATATCCCAATATTGCCTCATTCTGAGGCACTCGAATAACTAAAACTGATATCATGTTTGGTGGATTCTTCCCAATCTGCCCTAGCTGTCCCACAATTATCGTCCAGTCATATCAGAATTTTGACATAGTGCATGCTCTCCCAATAGTACTATGGCCACAAAAACTCCAACGTTTTCCACAACCCTTTATGAACTACCGCCATATGGGCATCCATGGTAATTGTTGACCTGAAGAAGGGTTTCAGGAAGCTCAGCGTCAATTCTGAAATTTGCTTATATGATCCCCATTTGCGCAAGAAAGTGTTGTGGTGGAGCCATCTAGCACTTTGATCACCTGTGGTAGCTCATTGTGGTATTTGCTATAATCATCTTCTCATACCTTATGTCTGCCAAGTCTGCTGTTATAGTGACTGTGATAATTGTGAGAGATAGTCTGAATTCTGGTGTTTCACCCATGCCTGGTGTACAATTTTGAAGTCATAGGCTTGGAGCTTCAGGGCCCATTGTTCAAGATGCTCTTCAGGTTCCTGCAATTCTGAAGCCACCATGAGAATGCATGATCCGTGACTCACTTTAATATAACCTCATGGAGATATACTTGGAACTGTTTATATGCATATATCACCACCAAGCACTCTCACTCAGACATAGTGTAATTCTGTTCATGACAGTTTAAGCTCGGCTGAAAACCATAACAGAGTGCTCTACGCTGTCATCATCATGCTGAGATAACCCTTGCCTACAACGAAAAATGATGCATCTGTTTAAACTATGAATTCCTTTTTAAATTAGGATATTGCAAAACTGGCGCACTCGTTAATGCAGTCCACAAGACATCAAAAGAGTTTTGGCATCATTCAGTCCAGTCAAATATGGTTTTCTTCTTTAATAACTCAAAGAGCGGTGCCCCAATACAACTCAAGTTAGTAATGAACCGCTGGTAGTGACCAACTATCCCCAAAAACACTTGGATATCTCATTTATTGCCTGGCTGAGTCATCTTGCTTATAGTTTCCATCTTCACCAGCTGAAGTTTAAGCCCTTTTGAGTCTACCACAGTCTCAAGATATTCCAATTGTTCCTTGAAAAGATGACACTTTTGAGGCTTGATATTGATGTTAGCGTCAGCTAGACGGCGAAACACTTTTTCTAAGTGGTCTAGATGCTCTGTGAACGTCCATGAGAACAAATTGATATCATTGAGGTAGACTAGAACGCATTACAGCTTCATGTCGCCCAAGATTGTAATCATCGCACGCTGGAACGTAGCCAGGGCGTTGCACAAACCCTGTGGCATAAGTGTAGGCTGTAACAACCCCTTTAAGGTAATTATAGCGCATTTCTCATGTTCCACCTCTGGCAACTCAATCTGCCAGTACTCCAATATCAAGTCCATGGCAGAGAAGTAGAAGCGCTTCCCAGACGATCTAAAGCGTCGTCAATCTTGGGGAGAGGATAAGAATCCTTCTTTGTGATGCTATTAAGCTTCTGATAGTCAATGAACACCCAGTTTGTGCCATCTTTTTTCTTAACAAATAGCACCAGCAATGCCCATGAACTCTTGGACGGCTCTAACATCCCCTGATCAATCAATTTGTCCAACATATCAGATACTACTTCCTCAGCAGCCTTGGAGTGCCATATGGGCTGTGACCAAATGGGAGGGTGGTCCCCCATGTCCACCCAATACATGACTCCACGTGCGCATCCCAAATTGTGGTCATCAGAAGCAAAAATATCTCAGTTTTTTAAAACAGGTCCATCGCCCTACCTTCTGTTCCTCTGACAGCCCAGTCAGAGCTTCCCTCGGAATCACATTCGTTATTCTGAATTGGGTTTTTACAGGTAAGCTGAGGTCCTCTCAAGACCTAAAATCATGAATAAGGTGCACCTTGTCAATAGAAGTCAGGTGTAAATAAGCCACCACTTGGTACCTTTTGACTGTCATAGACTTCGTCTGTAGGCTTGCTATCAACACCTTAACTTTTCACTGCCTTGGTAACATTAGCCATGAGCAATATGGGGTTTGAGCCAAGATTTCTGGTTGGGCCCCACAATTTCCCTATATAGCCCTTCAGGGATGTCTATTTCGAGCTCCATCCCTACTATGAACTGATGCCCAGAAGGTATACTTAAAGCGTTTGCAGCCTTAAGCAGGATTCCGTTATACTCCTAAATATTAGTAGGCAGAGCCCTGGTCTTCCGCTTCATCTACCAATACTAAACAGAACACACCATTGCTATATGCGAGATTAATTTGACTGGAGCGGATTGGGTTCTTTGAGACACCATTAGAGGTAAAATAGATGGGGATCCGTTGTACCAAAATAATAAAGGTTTTTTCCACCATATTGACCATTGCCCTGAATCACCGCATGAATTCAGCCCCAATCAACATATCATAATTATTGATGGGCAGAACCATCGCTGGGCAAAATGAACTAACTGAACCAAACCTCAGAGTCAATGCACTTTAAAAGCCCTCCCACACAGTGTTTTGGGCCCCTGTGGTCCCATACACTACTCGGTGTTTCACATCAGGATTCAGTGGAAGCTTAACTATGAGCTTGGTGGATATTATATCAACGGGAGCGCCAGTATCTATAATCGCCCAGATTTTGATACTTTTACAAAATATCACAGTAGATACACTCTGAAAAAGAATAACCATTGGTGTTTATTACATGAACATTCAAGGGTTTTTGGTTATCCAGAAAAGCAAGAATAAGAGCGCCAACCTGAGAATACTCCTGGGCAATTTTCTATATTGAAATCTCCACTTAAACCCCCCTATAGATGTAACATTTGGTGAGGGTCCTACTTTGACTGTACCATTTTTCTTAAGGTTTTTCCAGGCGTACAGTTTTTTACCTCACAGTGGAACTCCAAGGCCGCTTTATTCTGATCTCTCCCTCATTTAAAGACTGAGATATTTTAGGTGATCTGTTGATATATAAGTCATTGGGGTGAGCATCAGGATCAACGCAAAGTGACTTGTTGAATCATAAGGGATAAATAAATTTGGATCAGCGGAAGTAGAGAGTCCCATCTCTAATTCACTCAAACTTTTCACTGTTCAATCAGGGCGGCCAGTACTGTATAAACATGCGGGTTGCCAGGGCATTAAGCTACATAATGGCATCTTTGGCAACACGAGAAACAAGCATTTATAAACGGCTCTTACCTCCATATCACCCCCAAAGGTCCATATTGGAAGTTAATTGATGATTTTAATTCAGCCAAAGACAAGCCAGTTATGCATAAGGAGGCTGGAAAAGGCCCATCCATGTTTTAAATAGCCAAGTATTACTCAACGGATTATAACCAAGTCTCTGTCTTCCATTTCCTGATGGGGATTCAGTAACAGCCACAGGGGCTTTCTATTCCACGTTGGGAGCGCTAAAAGTGGCATATAGACAACATAAATAATTGACAATTTTAAGCAGGGGTACATCATCCTGCGATACTGCTGCCATATTATTGAAGAGTTCATGGTATGGCTTCGCCTCATCGGTCATTGCAACCCCATGTTACCCTCAAATAACATCCATGCTCTTAGTAACACATGTGCTTCAGAAGTGAAGCGGTCGGCAAACTCTGTTAGTGACTCGTTCTGCTGAAACCTAATAGCTAAAAACTCAACCTTTCATTTTGACATCTTTGCTACACAACCAAATAACCTCAGCACTGTGTCCTTCACCTCCTGATAGGTCACTGAGCTGTTTAGGAGGTAGCATGTTATATGGCCAGCGCTTCTGATATCTAAGGTGGAAATCAACAACTTGAATTTATGCCAATCTGAAGCCCCCTCCACCTCAAAATACAAACCACTTGAAAAACCTGTGTAGGTTTCTGTCATGGTTATATGGGGCAGCTTGTCAATGCAGACCTCCTCCTCCCTAGCAACACTATCCAATTTGAGATCTGCAAAGTGTAGCCGCTCTGTAGTGTCATCCAAGAGTTCAGCAAGTTAGCTGGCATGGCAACCAACCAAGTGCAGTTGTCAGAAGCCTTGTCAAGCTATTCCATTATACCCTTATTTTCTTAAAAAACAATTTTCTACGTCTGGAGTAGGGTATCCAAAACAATAATTAGTTCAGCATACTGGGATAACTCAATTAACTGGGGAAGTACCCCGTCAAGTGGAGCCTGTTGCGCCATTACCTGGCAAATATGGGACTTTTTGGTGTGTTAGACAATGGACCACCTGTAGTGAGCACCACTGTTATAATTTTGGCGATATACTTGAGATATACCGTAGGAGTTGCACAGGGTTGAGCTTACTGAGTAACAGATAAATGATATGAAGATTGTTGGTCTGACAATTAAATTAATAATCTTTATATAAAAGGAGACAATTGCCTCAACCACACTACTTTATTTAATATAATACAACCAGAGGACTATTCCTACGTGCACTCCCTTCTTTCTTACTGTTCACTCTCCTTCTCTTCTCTCTTCAAAAACTAGACCTCATTCTTGTCTTCCCATCCCACTAATATCCTTGTCGCTTGGGCCAATTCTGACCCTTCTGCCTAGCTATTTATCATTCAGTGGAACTTGTCTGGTTTCACTCATCTTTGAGGCTTTGGCGGAATTTACTCTATTTGACAAATTGACTATCCAAGTTCAAAACTCCCTTCAGCAATTAAGATACAATCCGCTGAATTTATTAGAACTTATCAGCCAGTCATACAAATTCACAACATTTCACTTGATGCAGTACCTGGTGGTGTGGAAAGGCTTTCTCTCATATGGAATCGATGGGTTAATGCTTGCAACTGTGACAATTGTCACTAGTTGTTGTAAGATTTCCAATTGGCTCACCTGGATTCTCCTCATCCTCCCCAGAAAGTTGCCTCTATCTTGGCGATTAATCTCCCCAAGATGCACAAAAATGTTGCACTGGCCCAAGTTCCTGGTGGAGGTGCTCTTCATCCTGAAAAGGGAAGGGTAATATAAGCCTTGGGTAACAATCCATGTTGCTTGATCAGAAGAAATTTCTGATCTGAATAAAAAAGGGTGAAAACTAGTGGCTATTTCTCTTGTTGTCCTGGGAAATTTAGCTCATGTTGTAGATGAGAGGTGGGTAACAGTGCATCCCCTGCAAATCGGCCCTTTTCCACCCTTATTTACAACCAAAGAGGTGGTGGGAAAAATTCAGAGGCTGTGCTATGAGGTGGCAGGGGGTAGAAGCTATCACATTGGAAGTTAGGGGGAGCAGGTTCACAAGGAGGAGGATCTGCAGGTAAAAGTTATGCTAAGGGAGGCTAAGTCACATTACATAAAAAATAATAGCTGCAATTTAGTTTGGGTGCAAAGTTGCAAATCAGCCAGGGTTTCTCAATAATTTTGCATATGATCCTGTCCCAACAGGTACAGGCTTGGTCATACCTTTCCTGACCCAGTGGAGCCAGCCATATGTTGCCTGTTCATAGGTGCAACCTGCCATACACTGGAGGCATCATCATCTATGCACTAAGCACAGCCACATTGGCATGAATATTCATACCAATGAATTTGATACCAATCTGACCAATCAGGTTGGATCTGAGTTGGTATCAGAAAATATTTCAGAATGCTGATCTGTCAGAACCAAATCGCAAAACATTCTTGATGGCATTGTGCATAGTTTTTGTTACTTATTTTTCAGGCATTTAGGCAGCAGTCCCTTATAGGTATCATTGTCACTTTATTTTTCTTCCTTTTTATGTTTTTTGTTTAATAAAAATTCTTAAAAATCTATCCATGTTACTTATAAAGTTCAGAGTTCCATTTAACATTCATTGGCGGTAATTTCCAACCCTGGAAATCTCTGGCTAGTCCTCATAGCTGTATTTTTCATTTTTCATCCATCAATATGGATAGCTGTACCTAAGGTATCTGGATGGAGGTCTGGGTGTTCAATCATCCAGATTTCCACGCTAGTCTTATTATAATTATCAGCACACTCCATGACACTCCTCACCAGATGTACCAGCAGCTGATATACTAAAGATCTCTTTTCCTGGGCATTGACAAATTTCTGGACTTTTAAATGGGTGCTAATTACTATCTGATTTATGACCAAATGGAAAGATCACATCCATCACAGTTATATTTGAGATATATATGTAGATATAGTTTAAATATTACATCTCAAAGTTGTAATTTATCCTTTAAAACATACTTAGATATTATCTACTTTAATATTATTAATATAGAGTATACTCTATATCATAGCTATTTAAAAAATATATACCAAGATAACTACTATAAGGAGAGAGACTTATATTTATATACGCTGAATTTTAAATTCCAAAATCCTTATATTCAGTTTAACTGGGAATCTTCTGTCAAGAGTATATTACACAACTAAAAATAATTATGAATATGACAAAGGAAGAATATTTCTATATTTTGGAGAGTTATGCTCAATAGATAATAGATATGTAGATAAACAAAATAATATATCTGTTTACTGATATATTCTTTTGATTTTTTGATTATTTTAGAATATCTTGAAATCTTCAAAGCCCTTCCCAAAAATGACTTTATCCACCAGTAAATTTTTATTATAATATATCTATTATAACAAAAGATTATGAGGAGTAGAAAGATCAACATGCATATATTTCTTCAAATTATAGTATAGATTTAACTTAAAAATAGTATTCTGTGAGATACTTTCGATTACAGAAAGCGTGTGATAATATTTAAGAAAACGTGTTCATTTATTCAAAATATTGTTTCAAAGAATTATAACTAGACTACGTAGATAATTTAACATGAATATTTGGCGCAATTAAGAACCAACACTCTTCCAAACGCCTTTGAACATCTTTAGTAACAACCGGAGAGGTAATCGTAAGGTAATAGGGCTCACATCTAGACTCGATTGTATTAATCCAACGGGAGGAAGTCCGGTAATTACAAAAGTCAATTGCGGCGTCAAGTTGAATCATTCTTGGGATAAAAGCTACGCCAGTTTTACTTCCACGTGGAACTTGAGTTTTAGGGTGGTTGTAGTTTTGATAAACTAAATTGGCATGATTCCAACCAATCATTCTTGTCATAAGTTCATAATTGATTCCCAAAAAAGAGTGACCCATCACTCGGATTCGAACTTCGGAGGAGCTCGAGAACATGTGGTATTTACACAACTCGTGCTTGGAGCGATGTTATATCGATGGCCATCTTTTATAGTTACCTTCTTCGAAATAAGGCGAAAGTGATCAAAACAGTAGTCTTTCTGAAAAATGCTATGACGTTTTATCTCACGTCTAGAAACATATTTTCCATTGAGAAAAAGATTGTAATCGGAGGGTTGGATGGATTTTAAAGGTGAATCCTCTTCAAAAGAGCTATTATAAAGCAATTTGATTGGCACAAGTGAAAGATCAGAGCCAAGGTCCCCAGCTCCCAAGTAAGCGACGCCGCTTTTAGCTAGGCCAAGGTTTAAAACGTAAGCTGACAAAGGATATAAAAAGTAACTAAGCTAAACATGATCATGAAGTTAGTTCAGTTGGCTATTTATACTCCCACAACCTCTTATAATCTGGTCTAATTTTAACTGCATGATTATTCCAACTGTTAGATGTTTCATTTCTTCCTATTAAACTCGCAGGAACTTTTACTCAGCCAAAATCTGATAAATAGTTTATAATATTAAAAACTTTTTCTTGCTATATTTTAATGTATCAATCCTAATGTTTTGGTCTTCTTGCTGCAACATAAGCTGATGTTTTCAGTTGCAGAATAATCTGATAACTCTTGTTGTTGAAAGAAATATTTTTTGAAAAATAATCTAACTCATGTTGAAAAACATACTTTTCGCAGAATAATCTGATAACCCTTGCTGAAAACATATCTTTTGTAGAATGATCTGATGACACTTTTTAAAAACATATCTATTTCATAATCTTTTAATACCTCCTGTTGAAAAACGTATCATTGCAGAATAATCTGATGATTCTTGTAGTTGAAAACATATCTTTCGCAGAATAATCTGATAAACCTTGTTGAAATATCTTTTGAAAATAATCTAACTCTTGTTGAAAAACATCTTTTGCAGAATAATTTGATACCTCTTGTTGAAAAATATCTTTTGCAGAATAATTTGATATTTTTTGGTGTTGAAAAATCTTTTGCAGAATAATTTAATTTTATTGCTGAATGATTTATTACTCCAGCGATCAGATTGCACGTAAATTATTGCACGTTGGGTTTTTCGTTATCCCATTTATGCTTAAAGATGAATTAAATCGATTTTTTCTTAAATGATGTTTGATCTAAACTCGATGCCAAATTTGCGCATTGCCGTATAATCTATTTGTTTATGATGAGCAGTCAAGCTTTATTGCCCAAACCCCTAATTAAACTTTGATATTACAACTGTTACTATTTTTAAAACAAAGGAAAGCTAGGCAGCTTCGTTTAGAGTTTTACTTCTGACGATAATGTTTCAATGATTCGGGTTGTGTCAATAGCAAAAACTTTCGATTTAAAGACAAATCTATAGAATTTACTGGCAAGGCCATTTTTTAGTTTTTAAATATGACGTCATTTTAGTGCTAACCAGAAGTTCATCAGTCAGTTCCATCAACACTCCTTGCAGAATTTACAATTTGGATCGAATAAAAACAAACTTTTTACAATATTTAAAAAAATGAGGAAAAAAGAACCGATTTCAAAAATGCACTAAAAGTATGAACCTATTAATAAATATATTAAAAAGTATGAAATAATTGATAAAAAATGAACTAAAAAGTATGAAATATTTGATTAAAAATGTGCTAAAAAGTATAAGATAATCAATGAAAAGTATAGATAATCAATAAAACTTTTTTGAAGTTGGCACCATATTTTAAACTGACTTATAGAATTTTGCTCATGAATACAAATTAGAGCTTATATTAATTTAGTCCATGTATAAACTGTAAGCAACTAAGAATACATAGTGCTGAGTATATAATACAAATATTTATATATACTTTTTATTGCATTTTTTGAAGTCAATCATCATATGATCAACATGACAGTCATGACCATTATTAGGTTGCTTTAATCACTTCAGTTTGTTGATGAGATTGGTATAATTTTATATAATCCTTTACAGGTCTCAAGTAGAATTTTTTTGGCTAAGTTGAGACAGTTATCAGTAATTAGTTAGTATTTATATTATCAACTCTATAGAATGCATTCAAGCTGGCTGTTACTATACACCACAGCACAAACTGATTCAAGCAGTCCCCTGCACACACACTATTACACACTCACCCACATACAGACTTATGCATGCACCACCAGAGATAAGAGCATCCATGGAATGAATAATCATACAAGATACCATATTTAAAGCGATCATAAGCAGCAAACAATACCAAAATAAAGATGAGATAATAACAAACAGTACACTAAGGGACTGCACTGAAACAAGGTCTACTCTTTATGGTGCCTAACCCACAATGTAGAAAGAGATAGAAACACAATTACTATATGTGGATAGTGCATACATACACATGTACATAACACAAGACAGCATATATAATGGTGAGCACTAATTTAACTTTGCAGAACATATAAGATAAACTTTACCACAATAAAGTACTATACATCCACACTTGGTAAGGCTCAGATGCAACTTGACACAATGTTAAATATAAATTTGCAGATCTATAGTACCTCTGCTATAAGAATATACATAGATTAAAAGACTAATGATAATGCAAAATATCAACTAATAAAAACAGTTTTCATTAAAGCATTTACATCTGTGTCTCAGGTATTCTCCTGAATAAAAAAGGACAAAAAGAACCTATTTATGTACTCAGCACTGTGTGTTCTTAGCTGCTTAGAGTTTACATTTGGACCTAATCCAATATAAGCTCAAACTTGTATTCATATAAAAATTTTAAAAGTTAGTTTAAAATATGGTGCTGACTTCAAAAAGATTCTATCAATTAATCATAATTTTTATCAATTATTTTATGCTTTTTAGCTCACTTTATCAATCATTTCATACTTAAAAAAGTAAGTGAGGCAGGTTGACCTTAGGACAAATATACCAAGCTAAGGATTTTAGCCTGTGCTGATTTTAAACCTAGTTCAATAAAAACCCGATCTAAAGTGGAGCAGGAACCACCCCGCTATGCTATCCACTCCTCATCATTTCATAAATTTTAGTATATTTTTATCAATTATTTCATGTTTTTCAGTGTTTTTTATCAATTATTGCATACTTTTTAGTCATTTTCTAAATTTGGTTCTTTTTTTTCTAAAAAATTTATTTATGAAAGTTGTTTTATAGAAGGCTAACCTCTTAAACTATCCAATAATGTCACTTCCAACTTCAATGGCTCAGAGCATAAAATTGACCTGAAGCTGATTTCTGCATTTTTCAAGGGTTCAGGATGAAGACAACATATCCTGAATTTTTTAATTATTGAGAAAGACTTAAAAAGGTGAATTTTTAGCTTTGACCAATCAGAAGTCCAAAGTTTGAATAATATCTAAATTTAATGATGTCATCACAGTGTGTCATTAATTGAAAGATTAAAAAAGATTCACTAAAACCTATACTGTCAGCTTTGTATGATGTCATATATAATCATGCATTAGCTGATGTTGTAAGGAGAGTGTCTATAACTCTCCTGTTCCCAGTGTGGCAGTGCGCAGTGCACCAGGCCAACGCCAAGGAACCAGCTGTTAGTGCCAAAGTGAGTAGAGCCCAGCAGAGGGTGCTAAGCAATAACAACTTGGGCATAAAAATGCTAATTTTATAATAAAAACCCCAGTAAAGGCGACGTGGTGCACATATCAGAAGGGGCTAAGTGACCCAGATTGGAGGGAACCTGGGCAAACAAATGGTGCACAAGGAGAGAGCTGCAATGTACTTGCAATAGCAAGGGTAATGGAGCGCAAGACCTCCATGAAGAGGTTCATGCACAGGAGCATTCAGAATATCATAAAATTTTAAAATGTAAACAGGAAAAGTTTATTTAAGAAGTTGACCAACAAGGAATGTTGGTTGGGGAAAATGTATTTAAGCTTGGATGGGGGAATTGGGGTTATGCCGCAGTGGTCCCAAGCACCGACTCACCAATAGGGCAATACTGCCATCTGAATTAGTTGAATAGGCTGAAACTGACTTCACTCAAGTGATTGATTGAAGTTGGATTTGACCTGAGCGCGTTATTTCATAATTGGAACAGGTTTTTAAACCCCATTTCTTGACAAACCAAATTGAACCATCCGCCTTTATTTGGTAGATAGTTTGTTTTAATGACTGCCCCAATGTCAGGGGCTGGGCACTTGTCACCCCACTAGGACCAACCTGGGCATATTTTGCCTGTACCCAGCGCTGGTCTAGGGTGTGCTTCAAGTCTGGATGGCCCTGTAATTTCACCTTTTGGGCCTCCTGGCACCAAACCTTGTCCTTGGGGTCAGTCCCTATTATATTGTCTTGGGACCATGACAATACCCTCTCCTCCCAACGGGGATCAACCCCCCTCCAGGGGCTTGCACAAGGGAAGAGTTCTTGTGTGCAGGGGCCAACTTCATGGCGGCAATAGTCAGTTTGAGTTGAGATCCAGTAGCCTGGTGGAAACGCTCGTGGAAGGCTTCAATCAGATCTTGGGCATGCACACAGTTGCGCGCTGGAACTTAACTGTTCTCTGCAGCATCAAAACCCTTCCAACTTACCAGGTACTCAAGGCTTCGTTTAACATGGCGAAAGGCTACTATTTCATTTTACTTCCCACTCAGGCGCCCCATCCATGAGATAGGCCTTGGGAGTCTCTGATGGGGGGCCCTCAAACAACATGATTTTGCTCTCATAAAACACTGAGAAGATCTGAAATGAAGGGGGAAGATACAGCTGGTATGAGGCATGGCCCACCTTTCTAACAACGCGGTAAGGACCAATCCTCTTAGCTCCTAGCTTCTTGAATGGCTGCTTGATAGGGATGTTACGAGCATCAAGCATCACAAGATCCCCTTCCTTGTACGCAGGACCCACTTGGTGCTTCCCATCAGCATTCTCCTTATACACCTGCATTGCCGCCTCCAAGCTTGTGGAAACCCCCTGGTGGACCTTCTCGATAGTCTTGCCAAAGACTACCACCGCTTCAACCTTAGACCCACAGATGGGCTCCATGTTAAAGGCGGGGTTAAAGCCATGGCTGGCGAAAAATGAGGAACAACTGATTGAGGAGTGCAAGGTATTGGTGTAACTAAACTGGGCCATTGGAAGGTGAAAAGCCCAATCTGAATGATCTGCGGCGGTGTAACACTTCAGGAACTTCTCAAAGCACTGGTTCACTAGTTCAGTCTGCCCATCTGATTGTGGGTGATAGACAGTCAAACAGCAAGGGCAAATCTGGAGAGTCTTACACAACTCTTCCCAAAAGACAGAGGTAAACTGGGGTCCCTGGTCACTGATAATCTCTTGGGGAACTCCATGGAGCGCAAACACATGCATGACGAAAAGCCTGGCCATCTCAGCCACGGTTAATGTGGTTCTGCAAGGAATAAAGTGGGCGAACTTTTTAAACTGGTCCACCACCACCATGATGCCATCGTAACCATCTGAGACAGGTAGTTCTACAATAAAATCCACTGATAGGGAAGTCCAGGGCCCTTCAGCTTTCTGGACAGGTACCAACAACCCCTCTAAAGGTTGAAGATTTGGCTTCATTTGGTTGCAGACTAAACATTTCTTACAGTAAAGCCCCACCTGAGCAGGCAAGCCCTTCCAATTGTATGTGTGCCAGATTAACTCTAATGTCTTCGCTTTACCATGATGACCAATAATAAGTCCATCATGATGGTCCCAGATGATTTCCAGGCGAAGTGGTCCAGCAGGAACCCATAGGCGCCCCTGAAACCACACCATCTCATCCTTCATGTGATAGCCCCTGGAGAGATCCTCTTGATTCAACTCGCACTTATCAAGTAATGTAGTATATCCACTTCCAGCGGCTGAGAAAGGACTACCTTCCTGAACATACTATATTCCACCGCATTTTCCAGAGGTGCAAGCGCTGGCCCGTTGGCCAGGGGAGAGGGTCGTTGAGGCAGAAGTTTACTTGAGTAATCATCACCTGGGTGTTGTGAACTTCTACCTCCTTGGGATTGGGTGCTAAAGCAGGGTTGCGGCTCAAAGCATCTGCCAAACCATTTTCCTTGCCCTTGGTGAACTCATAAGTGAATGCGAATTGGGCAAGGGTCTCATGCCAACGGGTCTGCCATGGGGTTAAGACATGAGGAGCGCGGTAGTACAGCAAGGCAAGGTGGTCTGTACGTACCTGGAAAGGTTGGGATGAGCCATGCAAGTGGTGACGCCAATAAGTCAGCGCCTCTACCACTGCCAGTAACTCCTTATCATAAAAGGCGTAATTCAACTCTGGCAAAGAACATTTTCCTAGAAAAATATCCCACTGGATGCTCTATCCCATCTTCGCCTACTTGTAACAAGGCAGCCACTATGGCGAAGTTGGAGGCATCAGTCAACACAATGAACTCCTTTGAAGGGTCAACATGGAGAAGAACAGACGTGGACAACAAGGTGCACTTCACTTCTTGGAAAGCACTCTCCAAAATGGGGGACCATTGAAGCACCTTGGCACCGCTAGCCTTGTATAGGGGAGCCGCCACCTCAGACAGATTGGGAGTAAACTTCTTGAGGAACGTACACGTCCCAAAAAGCTCCTTAATTCCTTAACTGAGGTGGGGGTAGGCCACTCATGAATCGCCTTCTCCTTGTCTGGAGTTATCATGTGTCCCTGGTCAAACACGACGTTGCCCAGAAACGTGACCTGGGACTTGAAGAACTCACACTTAGTTATTTTCAATGTAAGGCTGGCTGCCTTTAACCGCTCCATTACTTGGTGAAGGTAGACTGCATGGGACTCCTGATCCGGGGAAAACACAAGGATATCATCCATGTAGGCGACCGCGCATACCCCTAACAGGTCCCCCAAAGCTGCATCAATGCGGCGTTGAAAGATAGCAGGGGCATTCTTAAGCCCAAAGGGCATGACCCGAAACTGGAAGATCCCTTTTCTGGTATGGAATGCAGTTAACCACTTTTGTCCCTTTTTAATCTGGATCTGATTGAATGCATTGAGGCAATCTAGCTTGGAGAAGACCTTCGCCTTCTCCACATAGCGTGCAATCTGTGAATCCAAAGGGATGGGATGGAGGTCTAGTACAGTAACGTTGTTGAGTTTCCCATAGTCTACGCAGGGGCGTAAAGTACCATCAGACTTCTCCACAAAGAGTAGGGGGAGCACACAGGGGAGGTACGCTGAAAAATAGCACCTTTGGATAGCTGTTCCTTCACCCACACATCCAACGCCTCTTCCTCCCGGACAGTCAATGGGTAAATAGGGGAAGAGATACGCACCAGATCCACCAGTGAGCTTGAAGTCACAATCAAACTCGGAGTGCTCAGGGAGTGCATTGGCAGATGCAGCATTAAAAGAGGATTCCAAACCCTTCAAGCAAGAAGGTATAGGAATTTCCACTGAGGTCTTCTTCATTGAGGCAAGGCGAAAAGGGAGACGGTGGGGCCAGTGGGGCAAATTTGCCTGGGGAGTTTTCTTCTGACAAAGGCACAATGAATGTTCGACCATTCTTCATGGAGAGAGACAGGGTATTATCCTTCAGGTTGGTTCTAACGTCAAACTTTCGCCACCACTCCACACCCAAAATGATAGGGAACAGGAGGTTTTTGACCGCACTGAAGTGATCAGACAAGTGGTACTTGCCAACCTGATAGTCCACTGTCCCAATGATCTTCAGAGTGGGAATACCTTGGGACACCCCTCCCCTAACCAAATCACCTGGAAAGTAACTCAGTCCAAGGTAGTCGGCTAGGTATTGATCCATAAAGTTTCCAGAGGCGTTAGTATCCACCAAAATAGTGGTGCAAAGTTTCCATAATGGGGAGGAAAGGATAGCAGTCAGTAGCAAAAAACCTGGAATTGACTTTATTTATGGTAGACAATGACAACACCTCACCAGTAATTTCTTCCGCTGGCTCAAGCAAGCCATCAGAGTATGTTTTGGCATCAAAAAATGGGGGATAGTTGGCCACTCTTAATACTGAGGCCACATACCTCACCATGCCTTCTGCAGGTGCATATACATTATCATATCTTAAACGAAGTGCTTTCTCTGCCTCCTGAGTTTTCCAGATCATGGTAGAGGTCAAACGAGGGTTCTCAGGGGTTATTTAATATACTGGAAAAGGGGTTCTCATTTAAGCCATAATAGCTAAGGAACGGCTCAGAGGATTGTATAGTATTATCATAAAATGCATTTTATGACGTGAACAACACTATTCCCTTAATTGTAATGGAACGCCTGACGTTATCCAAGGCCAGCACCCCCAGGCCCATATGCGCCAATTCCACCAGCATCATCTGAATGCGCTGGAGAAGGGAAACTCGTTTCTCAGAATGGAAATTGATTAATTCAGTGGAAAGTGGGGAATCATGTACTTTGGACATCGAATCATCCAAATCCATCAGGTACAAACATGAAGGGTGGAAACTTTCCAGTTGGAGGCAACCATAATAGCGCCGAGTTGCTCCAACCTTCAGGCAAAAGAGGAAACAGTGGTGCGGCTAATGAGAGCCAAAGCCCACAGCTGGCGCCCACTGTTTCCACTTTGGAAAAGTCCACACGAAAAAAGTTCATGCACATAAAAAAAGGAGGTTGGTCAACTAATGTAAGGAGAGTGTCTATAACTCCTCTGTTTGCAGTGTGGCAGTGCGCGGTGCACCAGGCCAAAGCCAATAAACTAGCCATTAGTGCCAAAGTGACTAGAGCCCAGCAGAGGGTGCTAAGCAATACCACTTAGGCATAAAAATGCTAATTTTATAATAAAAACCCCAGTAAAGGCGACGTGGTGCACATATCGGAAGGGGCTAAGTGACCCAGATTGGAGGGAACCTGGGCGAACAAATGGTGCACAAGGGGAGAGCTGCAATGTACTTGCAATAGCAAGGGTAATGGAGCGCAAGACCTCCTTGAAGAGGTTCATGCACAGGAGCATTCAGAATATTATATAATTTTAAAAATGTAAACAGGAAAAAACTTATTTGGGAAGTCAACCAACAAGGAATGTTGGTTGGGGAAAATGTATCTAAGCTCGGACAGGGGAATTAGAGTTATGCTGCAGTGGGCCCAAGCACTGACTCACCAGTAGGGCAATACTGCCATCTGAATTAGTTGAATAGGCTGAAATCGACTTCATTCAAGTGATCAATTGAAGTTGTATCTGACTTGAGCGCATTATTTTATAAATGGAACAGGTTTCAAAACTCTGTTCCTTGACAAACTGAATTGAACCATCCACCTTTATTTGGTAGATAGTTTATTTTAACGACTGCCCCAATGTCAGGGGCTGGGCACTTGTCACCCCACTAGGACCAACCTTGGCATTTTTTGCCCAAACCAGCGCTGGTCTAGGGTGTGCTTCAGATCTGGGAGGCCCTGTAATTTCACCTTATGGGCCTCCTGTCGCCCAGCCTTGTCCTTGGGTCAGTCCCCTATTATTATGTCTTGGGACCATGACAGAAGTATTAAAATGTTTCAGCAGATGGATCCTTAAACTTAAGACATATATTATATCTAGATCTAAAGATTTATAATAACTCACATGCTCTAACCTACACTATATGTTGATTTACTGATTTAAGATTTTTTTAATCTTCACTAAAGAGTAAAAGATATATTTTTGGGTTAAATTATCTAATTATGTACAGTTTTATCAGTAACTTATACCTTTTTTTTAATAAATTTAAATTTAAATTTATTGTGGGGAAGGCCGACCATGGGACGGACACTTCCAAATATGACGCAGGAAAGATAAACTTAGTACCAGGGGGGGCACCCCAGAGAAGCGATGCTATCTCTTGTTGCCAGCGGGAACGCCACTTATGGGGAGGGGAGGGAACGTTAAGGGGCCGTAGCCACTATTGAGCACGTTTGGAGGAAGGGGTCTGATTTGATGAACTAGACTGGGAACCAGGAGGAGACCAGCTGTCGGCGACGCGGTGGGAGATATCCAAACATCCACGCTTGAAAGTGGTCCACCAAATGAGACCAGAATCTGTGGACAGCTTCTGGGAGGGTGGGGATGGAGCCAGCGATGGCATCCAAGACAATCGTGTGGATAGTCCACATGGCGATTGCAACCACCAGAGCACGGAGGGAGGGTGGGAGGGGAAAGGCCATTGATGAAGCAAACATATCTCTTGACAGACTGAAGGGATGCGTTTGATCCTGTCCCAGCAGACGTTGGACTTCGCGCCATATCACTTTAGAGGCGGGGCACTTCTCCAGGCGGTGGAACAGCGTTCCATACTGGCCACACATGACACAGGATGAGTGTAAAGTGTTAGAGCGCTCAGCTGTACGATACACCCGCCTCAGGCAGCGCCACACATGGGAGTGGACTTGAGGCTGCAACAGAGGATGGTGTGCGTATTTCCAGATAGTCTTTTGGGTATCAGTGGAATAAGGGATGTCCATCATGTCCAAGTAGTCCACCCTGGATAGGACTTGGGGTCGAATGGGGATCACGCCATCATGGATGGGTAGCCCCTGTACCTCTTGTGTGAACTGAGGAGAGGGGCGGCCTCTTTGGGTTGTATGTCCACTAATAAGAATTCTCCACTCTGCGCTTCACATGGAGAGTAGGATTCGTTTGTAGTGGGTTTTAGTCCCGTGAGGACCTGTGGCCAATGTGTGTGATGCGAGGTATTTCATCAGGGAGTGGGGGTTTGATGGGTTGTTGAGGCCCAAGGCTTGGGAGAAGTTGGAGCGGGCCGCGCGGGACAAGTGTTGGGATGGGAGTGTAGGAGCGGTGACGGCCGCAATCCAGGTGCCCAGAATCTTGGCAGCATGGGCTTTGAAGTCAAGCAGGCCCATGCCACCATGATGATGAGGGCCAAACATGACCTCTAGCCATACTGGTGGAGGGCGGCCTGACCAAAGCCATCCTTGCAGCAAAGCATACAGGGATTTGAAGAAGCTTGGGGAGAAGGGGATGGCGTGGGCTCCGAACCAGACTTTGGATAGGAGCATAGCGTTGGCAAGAACAACCCTGCCAGTGAGGGTAGTAGGGTGGGCTCTGAGAGAGGCGATTCGCTTTGTCACGTTGTCCAGTATATGGCACTCCATTACTGCTGACGCCTATCCGCCTGCCTACATCCACACGCCCAGATGGCGTACCGGTCCTATGATAGGACGTGGCACAAAGGGGAGCACCAGTGGTGCGGTATGTGTTGAGTTAGTAAGGCGTGGACGTGGGCGAGCAGATGGGCCAGGTTGGGAACTACTTGCTGGGGCCCAGCAGTTCTGAAACTGACCAAGGAGGATGATATCGGTTTTGAAGGCGTTCAGTGCCGCGTTGCTTACCCGGGAATATTCCTGGATGAGGGCTTCAAGCGCGCGTGCATCTTGATTATTAGACACCCCAACCACACAATCATCTGCGAACGCCATTATCTTGACTGGGGCTTGGCCTGGTACATGGACCCCAGTGAGTTGGGCATTCACATTTCGCAGTAGTGGGTCAAGGCTGAAGTTGTATAAGAGTGGGCTGAGGGGGTCCCCTTATCGCAAGCCCCTTTGAGGGCAGACTACTTCCGTTAGGAAGCCAGGGCCACGTACTGCCATTGTTGCAGATTCCGTGAGCAGCATCACCCAGTTGATGAAGTGAGGGGGTAGGCGGAATTGATGGAGGCAGGCCCTTAGGTATTCCAAGTTTACTCTATCATAGGCCTTTTGTTGGTCCAAGAATACAAGTGCCCCAGAGGCTGTGGACTGACACACATTAGCCACAGAGTGCACGTTATCCCAAATTGACCTTCTGGGGATGAAACCGAATTGTTCTGGGGAGATGGTGGCAGATGCTACAGCCCCTAAACGGTTAGCCATGATTTTGGTTAAAATTTTGGTGTCTGTGTTTGTTAGAGAAATGGGGCGCCAGTTGGCTAAGTCAAGCCTATCCCCTTTCTTGAAGAGTGTGACTGTAAAGGCCTCATGTCCTCCTGGTAGGAGGCGCGTTTCCAACAGGCTTTGGTTGAGTGAGGCTAGCAGCAATGGGGATATATATTTGAAATATTTTTTGTAGAACTCATATGGAATGCCATCTGGGCCTGGGCATTTTCAGTTTGGTGCACCGCGAATGGCTGTCCATAATTCGTTTGGAGTAATTAAATTCATTATTTCTGGGTATCAGAAAATGGTGCGAATATGAGCTCAGTCGAGAATTTCTGCCATTTTGGCCGGCTGAATTGGTTTGGCTCAGTATAACTCGGAGTAGTATCTTTTCATTTCAATTGCCACTTTGGCTGGTGTGTCCGCAATGGAATTATCCAATCTTTGCACCTGTGTGCAGGCCACGCTCTGGCATGGTGCGAAATTTTTTTAAAGAATTATGCAGTGCACTTGTCGCCTTTAGTGATGCGTGTGGCCCTGTATTGGACATAAACCTGATGTTTGTGTTGCCTTTTGAGTGCGTTGAGGTGGGCGGCTGCCTCCGCCCACTTCTGGCCCCATGCAGGGCTATATCCTGTGGCTGGAATGTTGGACTCCAAGTGGGCCAATTCCACCAGCGCGCGTGAGATAACTGCCAATGTGGCTCGTGAGCATCTGGAGGAGAGATGGCGATAGTGGCAGATGGTGTCTTCTTTGAAAGTTGCCCATGTGGAAATGGGGTCCACACAAAATGGTGCAACAAACGATTTTGCCAAAGTTGCCTCTTCCATCCACGTGGAAAATCCTGGCGACGTGAGCTCGGGGGGGGGGGCGGATTTTGCACCAATGTGGGGCCCTTGCAACTGTGACAAGTAAGTGGTATGTTATTGAGACCAGTCGGTGGTCAGAGAATTCTATTTTCGTTGTTTTGAAGTGGGAGATGTGGGGCTTGGAATTTCGCTGGCGTTAGAATAAGGTCGATGTGGGTCATGGACCTTAATTGGCCATTGTGGACGTGGGGATGCATCATGTTTTTGAGCAGTGGGGCATGTTGCAGCAGCGCATCCATTAACCCAGGGTGGCTTTTAAGATGCATAGTTCTACGTGACCCTGTGGGGTGTGGGGTGAGGGCAGCCACCGGTTCGTTGGTGAGGTTAGCCAACAGTTCATGTCACCAACTAGGAAAGAATTGGGGGGTAGTGGGAGGGATTTGACTGACGAGAAAAATTCCTGATGCTCATGTGCACCATATTCGGGCGTAAATGTTGATGATTGTGTGCACAAAGTCAGCCCATGAGAAGGTGATAATGAGCATTCAGCCATTTAGGAATGTTTCTGAGGATGTGAATTTGAAAAAATTGCTTTTTCTGAATTAGCACCCCACAGTGATTTGACCAAAAGGATAGGGATAGTAGGAGCATTGTTTTCCAAGCTTCCTCAGAACCTCATGGACAGTGGGACTCCTGGATGGCCAGGATATCCACGGGTAAATTGTTTGTAAAAAACTCAGTTTCCTAGCCCAGGACGGGGAGGCCTTGAGTCCAGTGATATTCAGCGTCCCTAGAGTGAAGGTTTCCCCCATCACACCTTAGGTGAGGGGGTAAGCCCCGGGCCCACCAGCCTCTTCCAGGTCCCCACGGGCTTTCACAGCAGTGCGGGTGTTAGCAGCAACGCTATTGGGGTTTTTGTTAATTTTTGTTGAAAGAGTCACGTTGGCTTTGGCCTTCACTTTTTGTTTTCCCGACGTCGGACGAATTTTTTGCGGTGCAGATAAGTTTGGTGCACCGTCAAGCAGGGCAAAAAAAATTTTTCAGTTGGGATAGGTCCCAAGTCAATTTTGACTGGAGCTTGGGTGCAGCGATTGGGTGAGATTGAATCTCCCATCAGATCCTCAGATTGAGTGGCCTGCTCAGCATGGGCCTCCCAATCTGATTGGGTGATGGATTCCCAAGTTGCTTCCGCTGCAAAGGTCTCCATGTCCTCCTGGCGTTATGAGTGTGGGATGGTGGTGGTGGCCTTGGCTGCTTCCTTGGCCGCGGCCCTATGGGCCTGCTTGGACTTCTTCCACTCCTGTGGGGAGATGGGCTTTACCAATAGGTAGCAGCCTTGTGCTCCCCACGGGAAAGCCTCCTTGGTGCTTGCAGTTGGTTCATAGTGCGCCTCTCCGCTGGCCATGGCCACCGAGGGGTGCTCTTGGAATGTGACGCCCTCCTTGATGGGGCATGAGTGTGCCTTATGGCTGAATGCGTCACAGTGGGTGCAAATGGGGGGCGCACTGTCCACGGTTACCCAGAATGTGTGGGTGGTATGCCCTGCAATGTCAATAAAGGTGGAGTGCAGGATCTGGGTTAGGTCCTTTGCGATCTCCTCAGTTGGGGTCAGAACTGCAATGGCTTTGCCGGTGCACAGGTGTGGCATCAGTGTGAAACATTGCATTTCGAAAGATTGTATTTTGCCATATATGGTGAGACCATCTTTCAGGTGTTGCTCCAAAATGTCACGTTTTACCGTAGTAGGCAAAAAGTCAAACATGAAAAAAATTTTGGTTTGATTTTGTCCATCTGATGCATTTGGTTTCAATGACCTGTTGCCCTTTGGGGAGGTCGACCACTATGCACACCGCTGCAGCCTCATCTGCTGCTATTTTGCTTTTGAAACCTAGGTCCAGCCAACTGTGTGACATGGAGTGAGGTGCAACGTACACTGCGGTTGAGAAAATTTTGTGTACATCTTCACAAATTTTTTCCCATAAGGCCGTTTTTTGGATGTCCAGATATACATGGACTCTGAATTCCACTGACGAAAGTGGCTGGGAGTGTGGCATGTTGATGTACTGGTTGCATCATGCTTGCCACACGAGTATCTCTGGGGAAATTGTGACCGCCAGTTTTTTTAGAATTTTTTCTATTCCACTGGATTCTCTGGGGCGTTTTTGAACGTTAGAGGCCGCGGGCCTTCCGCCTGCTCCTCTTGCCTTGCTTGCCCAACTGCTCCCATACATGGGCGCAGACTAATCTCCTCTATGAGATTATCAAACTAGATTTAGTCTTGAATTGAATAGGTTGCAAAAGTGTTTGCAACGAGAAAGAAAAGTAGTAACTTATACCTTTTTGAGGATGATATCTTTTAGCTAAATGTTGCAATTAAATTTATGCACTTTAATATAGCTTATGTTAACATTATTTATTACATAAAGTTATAAAATAATTACAATAATTTTTTTTGTAATTTAGAAATTATAAATATTATCTATGATAGTATTACCATTGCAAGGGATGAACCTTTTTATAAGATGTGACTTTTCTAGGTTTAAAAGTGGAGTTTGTATCTATATGTTGGATTTTGGTTCTAAAAGTGGATAGCTGGTGCTTGCTGCCTTGGAATCCAAAAATGTAAATCAGGGGCTTTTATTACTGTTAATAGATAAATAATAAAAAATAAGAAAATAATAAAAAGTTTAAATTTATAGATGGTTTAATGGGCACCACGAGGGGGTAAAAGAGAGTATATCCTAATAAATTGATAAAGGTGCTTAAAACGTCAAGGCTCAACGTTCATACAGTTTGGAAATTTGCAAATTTGGTAATATGTGTTTCTAGCCTATCAAAGCTCCAAAAACTTGCTTCCTTTAGGCTGAACAATAAATGGGGGATTATTTTAGGTAAGACGTACCCATGGGGTATAGGCTTAATATATACTAGAAAATTCCCTTTCACTAAAAAATATGCACCTAGGGGGACCCTGGCCATGCCTATAAAAAGGGGTGGTCCCCTGCATAGGTGCTTAAAGGATTAGATGAGGCTGGGGGTGAACCTTTGATGGGTGCCCTGGAATAGGCTGTGAAGTCAGAAGAATTGTATTTCCTGATTTTGTGCCATTTACCCAATTAAAATTTTAAATTTATTGCGAGGAAGGCTGACCATGGGACGGACACTTCTGATTTTGACCCAAAAGAAACAAAACTTAAAACAGGGAAGGCACCCCAGAGAAGCGAAGCTATCTCATGTTGCCATCGGGAACGCCATTATGGGGAGGGGTGTCAGGGTAAATCCTGACATTAGTGGAATTCCTAAGATTTTATATATTGTCAGTCAGATCAATATGATATTTGATGAAGTTAGATCGAATATTTGCATATCAAATTAATGATTGTAGTGAAAATATTAAATTAATCATTTAAATTACTTTATTTGCAAAAGTATTCAGTCAATTAATTGCACCAAAATCGAATACATGATGAGACTGAGACGATTCCCACTGCCTTTCAAAATCACATGCAAATTGCAATCCCATAAGCTCCAGAGAAGGATAGTGCACTGTTTAAAATCAATTAAGCTTAGGTAAGTCCAGGAAGTTGGATAGTATATAAAACCAAGGCATTCATTTGGTTAATCTTTGCGGTCAATAAAATTATTCTTATAATGCAAACACTATTAAGTTTATTTACTAGAGCGTTATCATTACCAATCTACCACCCCAGCCAAGAAACGCCCTTCCAACTTTCTCCTTTTAAAGACATGTAATTAAGCAACTCCCATACCATCTTACCCACCATTCCTTATACCTGGACACCTCTTGTGTCCTTGTCATACTGAGATAAACCCTTTGGCTATGCTAACTCATGGTTAGCTACCCCCAACCAGGTCAGTGGTACACCAGTCCCTGACAATTTGAAAGCCAATATTTACAATAAATATCCCACCGCGTTTTTATTATTGGGGGCTTTGATATATGCCTTGTTGATGGGAAGTTACCAATTGCTGGTGCGGATGTTTTCCCCAGTAAAGAAAGATAAAGGAACTTATAAAGGAGCAGTAGGACCCAGTCAAGTGCAGACAGTTAGTGTGGCCAACCATACACCTATGACTTACCCTACAGTTCCCTTGTAAAAGAAATTATCTTTAGCTGAAATGAAAGAAGGTCTTACGTTGTTGGGGGCATATTTTAAAGCTTATCCTGAGACCTATTCAGATGATGCACGGAAAATGATGGAAGTGGGTTCACAACTCACTGGTGATGCGCTGAGTTGGTTTATAAGTAACCTAGAAGAGAATGATAATGTGTGCACTAAGTATGAGGAATTAAAAAGTCAATTGTTAGCAGCAGCAACCCACACTAACACTAGATTAGAGTCAAGGATAGCCTTGATGAATTTTCCGCAAGAAGGGAAAACTGTTGAGGTATACATAAAGATGTTCCTGGATATCTTTCTGAAGACAGAGTTAGATGAAGAAATGGGAGCACTTTACTTCAGACAAGGTTTAGGAAGCCGCTTAGTAGAATTAATCAGACATCATCCCACCACGCTGCCATTAAAAAGTTATTAATATCACACAGAATCTAATGGTGAGTGTTGGCGAACCAGAAGAATGCTGTATTCAAGGGAATTACAAGAAAAGAAACCCCCAGACCATCGTTTCCTCATTAAAGATTGATACTCAGTCTTATCCATTATTAAGTGTGAACTTAAATGTTGGAAAGAAGTGTTTAAAAACTATGGCTTTGCTGGACAGTGGGGCCTCATGGAACTTCATCTCAGAGCATGCAGTGAAAATGCTGGGCTTGCATGCATAGAAACCTTTGATGAAAGTAACCTTGGGAAATAATGAACAGTCTTTAGCTTACCGCTGCTCACGTCACATTGACTTGAAGTTTGAGGTAAGTAAAATGAAAGTTGAGTTTTGGGTCCTGCGTAGTTCACCCCATCCTGTAATTCTTGGGTATCCTTGGTGGACACAGATTGAACTCTAGCACAATTATGGACGGAACTCTATCACAATTAAGCTAAAGGATAAACTCCTTGAGTGTGTGTTAGAAGAGCATAAAATTTTGGGCATGTCTGCAACTGTAAATCAGGTTGGTCCATTGGAGCCTAGCAAAGGAAATATCCCTTAGTATCTCTCAAAATGGGCTTCACTTTTGGAGAGGAGGAGGCTAAGCAACTACCAGCTCATGGATCCTTTGATCACGCGATTGATTTACTGGAAGGGAAGCAGCCCACCCATGGACCTATTTATAGTTGCAATGAGAGGGAACAAATTGCCCTGATAATATCTGGATACAATGCTTGAGAAGGGGTTCATACGGGTTTCCCGCTCTCCCCGTTCATCACCCTTGTTGTTTGTTAGTAAGAAGGATGGTGGACTACGGCCATGTATAAACTACCAGAAGCTCAATGATATAACCATAAAGAACCGGTATCCCTTACCTGATGCTGATCACTTGAGTGACCAATTGTCTGGAGCTAGAATCTTTTCCAAAGTTGACTTGAGGGATGCATTCAACCAGATACGAATAAAAGAAGGTGATGAGTGGAAAACAGCGTTTAAGACACAATTTTGGGCTATTTGAGTATCTAGTGATGCCATTTGGGTTGTGCAACGCACCTAGTACATTTCAACAAATGATTAACATGGTGCTGGGTGGCTATCTGGACCACTTCTGCGTAGCCTACCTTGATGACATTTTGATCTACAGTAAGACGCAGAAGGAACACTTACTGCACTTGGATTTGGTTTTTGAACAACTTGGAAGGTACAACTTGCATGTGAAGTTATCAAAATGTGAGTTTGCACAGGAGGAAGTTGAATTTCTTGGTTATGTTGTGGGCAGGAATGGGCTCACCATGGCACCTAGCAAAGTGGATGCCATCATATCTTGGCCTAAAACTAATAGCTGGAAGGATGTTCTTAGGTTCTTAGGATTGGCAAATTTTTGTAGGGATTTTATCAAAGACTTTTCTTCTATTGCGTTACCCTTAACACGGCTTACATCAGAAAGTGTTCCATATAAATGGTCTCAGGCAGCGGAAAATATTTTTCTGACTTGAAGGCTGCCTTTGTTTCTGCACCTGTGTTGGCAATGCCCAATGATGAAAAGCCCTTTGTGGTTGAGTCTGATGCTTCAGGATACGCTCTTGGGGGGTTTTGTTGCAGGAGGGGGATGATAGTAGGCTGCATCCTGTAGCCTACTATTCCAAGAATATATCCCAGCGGAATGCAATTATCCTATCTATGACAAGGAAATGTTGGCTGTTGTTCAATGTCTCAAACACTGGCGCCGGTACCTGTGTGGGGCAAAGTACCCAGTGAAAGTTTTGACAGACCATAAAAACTTGACTTACTTTTTCACCCCACAGCAATTGAACCAGCGTCAGGCACGATGGGCACTTACTCTGGCGGATTATGACTTAGACATTGGTTACAAACCTGGGAAAATTAATTTGGTTCCAGATTCCTTAAGCCGGCGTCCTGACATGATCCCTGAAGAGGGGGGAAATTACCAAGTTTAATACACAAGTGCTTTTGAAGACCAAGGATACCACTGAATTATTATCTCATCTTGTGCTAGTGGGCCGTGGAGATGAGATTTTGGATGTTCAAAATGATGATGTTTTCTGTCAGAATGTGAAGAACGATCTCATTCAAAACTTAGACAGTGTGTGGTACAAAAAGAGTTACTCGTTAAAGGGTCAGTTAGTATTCTGGAAAGGTTGTTTTTATGTGCCAGAAGGACCTTTAATATTGGATGTCATGCGCGAGAACCACGATGTAGGCATGGCAGGACACCCTGGGAAGAATAAAATGATCCAACTGATTTAAAGAACTTACCGATGTCCTGGTCTTAAAGGGGATGTCTTAAAATATGTGGCAGGATGTGAGGTCTGTGGGCGCACCAAGGTTCGTAGAGGACTTCCTGAAGGACAATTACAGCCATTGTCAATCGCACAAAAGCCATGGGAGTCAATATCCATTGATTTTATAGTAGAGCTAACCCGTTACCAAGGATTAATGCAGTGTTGGTGGTGGTATATAGATTTACTAAAATGGCTTATTTTATCCCAACTACTACCAATGTCACGGCTAAAGAGATAGCTCATATGTTTTTGAGAAATGTTTTCCTGCATCATGGTACTCCCAAGGAGGTGATCTCAGACAGAGGGCCTCAATTCACATCAAATTTTTGGAAACAGCTCCTTGTAGACCTTGGAATCAAGAGATGTTTATCCACTTCATACCATCCGCAGACTGATGGAAAGACTGATAGAGTTAATCAGGTTCTGGAGCAGTACCTGAGATGCTATGTTAATGCAGAGCAGGACAACTGGGTTGAGTTGTTGCCTAAGGCCCAGTTCTGTTATAACACTCTATATCACTCTTCAACTGAAATGTCACCGTTCAAAGCTAACTATGGGTATGATGTGAACTGGGAACCATTACCATCTGTTGAAGCAGATAACCCCCTGGGAGGGAATTTTTACAGAACATTCATCAAACTCATGCACTTTGATTGGCTAATCTGAATAGAGCAGTACATACTTACAAAGACTTTGCAGATAAGAAGCGTGTGCCTGGTAAGGTGATGGAAGTAGGTAGCCAAGTTTACCTGGATGCTTGAAATATTCCTTTAGATGTACCATGTCAGAAACTTGCCCATCGGCGCATAGGGCCATACAAGGTCACAGAGGTTATAGGAAAGGTGGCTTACCGTCTTGAATTGCCTGAAGGTTGGAAAATTCACAATGTATTCCATCGTTCCCTCTTGCACAAAAAAGAAGGAATCTCCCTACCACACCAGAAAGTCCAAGAGCTAGCACCACCACTGATTAAAGGTCCCTGTCCTGAGTATGAGGTGGAGGCTATTAAAGGGAGAAGAACACACCATGGTAAAGTGCAATATCTGGTTAAGTGGGCTGGATATCCTGCAGAAGAGAGCACTTGGGAGCCTGAGGAGAAATTAAAGAATGCAGGCAAGCTATTAAATAAATGGAAGAAGAAGACCTTGCAGGTAGCTTCAGCCTTGGTGGGGGATGATGTCAGGGTAAATCCTGACATTAGTGGAATTCCTAAGATTATAGATATTGTCAGTCAGATCAATATGATATGTGATAAAGTTAGATCGAATATTTGCATATCAAATTAATGATTGTAGTGAAAATATTAAATTAATCATTTAAATTACTTTATTTGCAATAGTATTCAGTCAATTAATCGCACCAAAATCGAATACATGATGAGACTGAGACGATTCCCACTGCCTTTCAAAATCACATGCAAATTGCAATCCCATAAGCTCCAGAGAAGGATAGTGCACTGTTTAAAATTAATTAAGCTTAGGTAAGTCCAGGAAGTTGGATGGTATATAAAACCAAGGCATTCATTTTGGTTAATCTTTGCGGCCAATAAAATTATTCTTATAATGCAAACACTATTAAGTTTATTTACTAAGGCGTTAACATTACCAATCTACCACCCCAGCCTACAAGAAACGCCCTTCCAACTTTCTCCTTTTAAAGCCATGTAATTAAGCAACTCCCATACCATCTTACCCAACATTCCTTATACCTGGACACCTCTTGTGTCCTTGTCATACTGAGCTAAACCCTTTGGTTATGCTAACTCATGGTTAGCTACCCCCAACCAGGTCAGTAGTAAACCAGTCCCTGACAAGGGGAGGGAACGTGTGAGGAGGCCGTAGCCACAATTGAACACATGTGGAGGAAATGCACTGATTTGATGAACCAAACTGGGAACCAGAAGGAGACCAGCTGTCAGTGATGCGGTGGGAGGTATCCAGATATCCACGCCTGAAAGTGGTCCACCAAAATGAGACCGGAATCTGTGGACAGCTTCTGGGAGGGTGGGGCGGAGCCTGCGATGGCATCCAAGACAATCGTGTGGATGGTCCACATGGCGATTGCAACCACTAGAGCACGGAGGGAGGGTGGAAGGGGGAAGCCATTGATAAAGCAAACATATCTCTTGACAGACTGAAGGGATGTGTTTGATCCTGGCCAAGCAGACGTTGAACTTCGCGCCATATCACTCTAGAGGTAGGACACTTCTCCATGCGGTGGGACAGCGTTCCATACTGGCCACACACGACGCAGGATGAGTGTAAAGCGTTAGAGCGCTCATCTGTACGGTACACCCGCCTCAGGCAGCGCCACACATGGGAACAGATTTGAGGCTGCAACAGAGGATGGTGTGCATATTTCCAAATAGTCTTCTAAGTCTCAATGGAGTAAGGGATGCCCATCATGTCCAGGTATTCCACCCTGGATAGGACATGGGGTCGTGTGGGGATCACGCCATCTTGGATGGGTAGCCCCTGTACCTCTTGTGTGAACTGAGGAGAGGGGCGGCCTCTCTGGGCTGTGTGTCCGCTAATATGAATTCTCCACTAAGCGCTCCGCATGGAGAGGAGAATTCGTTTGTAGTAAGTTTTAGTCCCGTGAGGACCTGTGGCCGAGGGGTGTGAAGCCAGGTATTTCATCAAGGAGTGAGGGTTCGATGGATTGTTAAAGCCCAAGGTGTGGGAGAAGTTGGAGCAGGCCGCGTGGGACCATTGTTGGGAGGGGAGCGTAGGGGCGGTGATGGCCACAATCCAGGTGCCCAGGATCTTGGCAGCATGGGCTTTGAAGTCAAGCAGGCCCATGCCACCATGATGATGAGGGCCAAACATGGCCTCTAGCTGTACTGGTGGTGGGCGGCCTGATTAAAGCCATCCTTGCAGAAGGGCATACAAGGATTTGAAAAAGCTTGGGGAGAAGGGGATGGCGTGGGCTCCAAACCAGACTTTGGAGAGATGCGTAGATTTGGCTAAAACAACCCTGCCAGTAAGGGAGGTAGGGTGGGCTCTGAGGGAGGCGATGCGCTTTGTCACGTTGTCTAGAATATGACTTTCCAATACTGCTGATGCATACCCGCCTGCCTCCACCCACACGCCCAGATGGCGGACTGGCCCTATGGTAGGGCGTAACATGAAGGATAGCACTAGTGGGGCGGTGTGGGGTGAGCTGGGAGAGCGAGCATGTGTGCGAGCAGATGGGCCGGGCTGGGAACTGGTTGCTGGGGCCCAGCAGGTTTGATACCGACCAAGGAGGATGATTTCAGTTTTGGAAGCGTTCAGTGCAGCATTACTTACCCGGGAATGCTCCTGGATGAGAGCTTCAAGTGCATGGGCATCTTTATTATTAGACACCCCAACCACACAGTCATCTGCAAATGCCATCATCTTGACTGGGGCTTGGCCTGGTACATGGACCCCAGTGAGTTGGGCATTCACGTTTCGAAGTAGTGGATCAAGGCTGAAGTTGTATAAGAGTGGGCTAAGGGGGTCCCCTTGTCATAAGCCCCTTTGAGGGCGGACTAATTCCATTAGGAAGCCAGGGCCACGCACTGCCATTGTTGCAGATTCCGTGAGCAGCATTACCCAGTTGATGAAGTGAGGGGGTAGGCGGAATTGATGGAGGCAGGCCCTGAGGTATTCCCAGTTTACTCTATCATAGGCACTCTGTTGGTCCAAAAATACAAGTGCCCCAGAGGCTGTGGACTGGCATGCGTTGGCCACAGAGTGCACGTTGTCCCAAATCGACCTTCTGGGTATGAAACCAAATTGTTCTGGGGAGATGGTGGCAGATGCTACAATCCCTAAATGGTTAGCCATGATTTTAGTTAAAATTTCTGTATCCTTGTTAGTTAAAGAAATGGGGCGCCAGTTGGCTAAGTCTAGCTTGTCCCCTTTCCTGAAGAGTGTGACGGTGAAGGCCTCTTGTCCTCCTGGTAGGAGGCGCGTTTCCAGAAGGCTCTGGTTAAGTGAGGCAAGCAGCAGTGGGGATATATATTTGAAGTACTTTTTATAGAATTCATATGGAATGCCATATGGGCCTGGGCATTTCTGATTTGGTGCACCACGGATGCTGTCCATAGTTCATTTGGAGTAATCAATTTCATTAATTCTGGGTATCAGGAAATTGTGCGGATGTGGGTTTGGTCAAAAAATTCCGCCACTTCAGCCAGCTGAATTGGATCAGATTGGTACAACTCAGAGTAATACTTTTGTATTTTGATTGTCACTTCGGCTGGCGTATCTGCAATGGAATCATCCAATCTTCACACCTGTGTGCAGGCCACGCTCTGGCATGGTGTGAACTTTTTATAAAAAAAATACGCGGTGCACTTGTCGCCCACTGTAATGTGTTTGGCCCTGTACTGAACACAAACCCGATGTTTGTGTTGCCTTTCAAGCGCGTTGAGGTGGTCAGCTGCTTCTGCCCACTTCTGGCCCCATGCAGGGCTGTAGCTTGTAGCTGGAATATTGTACTCCAGGTGTTCCAACTATGCAAGAGCGCGCGAAATGATGGCCAATGTGGCTTGTGAGCGCCAGGAGGAGAGGTGGCGAGAGTGGCGGATGGTATCCTCTTTGAAGGTTGACCATGTGGAGATGGGGTCCACGCAAAACGGTGTAACAAACACTTTTGCCAAAGTTGCTGATTC